>JAODAL010020380.1:0-69589 GCA_025379985.1 Phyllomedusa bahiana | reverse complement strand
GCATGGGAGGAGATTGGACAGTATATCAAATAATTTTTTGACACTAATGTGGGATCCGTAGATTCATATGTCACTTTGTGGAAGGCCCATAAGGCAGTTGTCCGCGGAAGGTGCATTGCTTTGGGTTCACGTCTGCAAAAGGATAGGGAGCTCCAAAAACATAATTACCTTTCACAACTTAAAGTGTTGGAAGCTAAGTTGGCGATGCACCCCACTAGAGACTAGAGAATTTTTTTGCCGGCTGACATGGCGCCACGGAGTTAACCCCGACCTTGCTGGAAGTGAGGCTGGGCAGAAAATTTGGAGGGTTAAGCCTTGGTTCCTTGGGAAACTGGTTGGACGGGATCAGGCTGGTTTTGTCTAAAAGTGGCAAAAATTCTAAGCCCGCGGGTGGCCACTCTGGTGAAAAACTTAATTTTTTACCGGCTGAAATGGCGCAGCGGAGTTAATACCAACCTTGCCAAAAGTGAGGCTGGGCAGAAAATTTGGAGGGTTAAGCCTTGGTTCCTTGGGAGATGGGTTGGACGGGATCAGGCTAGTTTTGTCGAAAAGTGGCAAAAATTCTCAGCCCGCGGGTTGCAATTCTGGAGAAAAACTAAATTTTTTTTGCCTCCTGAAATGGCGCCGCAGAGTTAACCCCGACCTTGCCGGAAGTGAGGCTGGGCAGAAAATTTGGAGGGTCAAGCCTTGGTTCATTGGGAAACGGGGTCGGCGAGATCAGACTGGTTTTGCCTAAAAATGGCAAAAATTCTAAGCACGCTGGTGGCGGTTTCGGCGAAAAATAAAATCTTTCTACAGGCTGAAATTATGCCGCGGAGTTAACCCCGAGCCTGCCGGACGTGAGGTTTGGCAGAAAATTTGGAGGGTCAAGCCTTGGTTCCTTGGGAAATGAGGTCTGCGTAATAACGCTGGTTTTGCCTAAAAATGCAAAAATTCTAAGCCCGCGGGTGGAGGTTTCGGCGAAAAACAATTTTTTTTGCCTTCTGAATTGGCGTCGCGGAGTTAGCCCCGACCTTGCCGGAAGTGAGGCTGGGCAGAACATTTGGAGGGTCAAGCCTTGGTTTCTTGGGAAATGAGGTCTGCGGAATAACGCTGGTTTTGCCTAAAAATGCAAAAATTCTAAGCCCGCGGGTGGGGGTTCCGGCGAAAAATTATTTTTTCTCTGAAGGAGTTAACCCCGACGTTGCTGGATTTGAGTCTGGGCTGAAAATTTGGAGGGTCTATGCTCGTTTCCTTGGGAAACGGGGTCGGCGGGATCAGGATGGTTCTGACTAGGTATGAGCGATTGTGTCAACAATCGTTATCGAGTCGATATCAGATATTGGTAATTATCATGTCTATAGTTGATAACAGATTATCGCCGATGACCATTAAAGTCTATGGGAGAGGAACAACAGCTTCATTCTTACACCCAAACAGGTGAGGAGAAGCTGGAATTAACATTCACAACAGGAAACTGGATACATGCTACATCTTAGGCAAGACAATTAGGTTATAAAAGTCACAAAAAAAAATTCATAAGCTAAAATAATTCATTATGTTCTATGGCTAACTGAAAACATGAGGATGGCGTAGCCAAAGTGGGAATAGCGGTAGTAGCTGCAAAGGGGCCCCTTTCACACAAAACTGAGCTCTCTGCGCCAACCAGACGCACGGACTGCAATAAGAGTATTTAAATGTTATATGGATTGATATGGCGGCCTTCGCACCACTGACTACAGGCGCAATTTACTATAAAATATGTATAACACTATATGCATACAACTGAGCTCTTTACGGCAAACAAACGCACAGACTTCAATAAAACTATTTAAAAGTTATAGGGATAAGTTATGCCGTCTTTTGGGAACACTGAAACGCAGTGATTGCAATAGAACTGTAAAAACAAAAGGGACAATTTCACCTCCTATCACCTCCTGGTCTGCTGGCCAAAAAAGTGGTAAAAAACAATGCTTTTTCAATTCAAGGTCACAGAACACACTGAGCTGCTCAATATCTCTCTTCCTTTCCAAAGCCTCTCCTCCTTCCGCCACACGCCGCAGCCCCGCGGCTGCACACACACACACTTTAAATCTTTTTCTAACTAAAAGATATAGCTAGGTGGATGGTTTCTTGTATTAGCAGACACTATCTCTCAGAGCTGTTAGAACAGCTATTGGTTTAAACGCCGAGATGTCCTGCTGTGAAGTGTCATAGACAGAGAATAAGCTGAACAGGAAATGCAGTTGCATAGATAAAACGAGGTCACGTGATTTGTGCAGCCAATGACATCCATACACCGCAAAGTGGTGACGTTGTACATCCTCCTCACCCCCCTTTATCCTCGGAGGTGATTGGCTGGCCGCCAAAATGACAGGAAAAGCTGAAAATGGCGCGATAGTAATAGATCATCTGTAAGATTGTCACTTAAACTATCGCGTGATCGGAAATTTCCGATAAGCCTAAAAACCGTGCTGATTTCAACTTTTGGCGATATCGTTCATTCCTAGTTCTGACTAAAAATGACTAAAAACAAAACTTCTAAGTCTGCGAGTGGCGGTTCCGGTGAAAACCAAAATTTTATTGCCGGCTGAAATGATGCCGCAGAGTTAACCCCGACCTTGCTGGAAGTGAGGCTGGACAGAAAATTTGGAGGCTCAAGCCTTGGTTCCATGGGAAACGGGGTCGGCGGGATCAGGCTGGTTTTGACAAAAAATGGCAAAAAATGTATGCCCGCGGGTGTCGATTCCGGCGAAAACCAAAATTTTTTGGCAGGCTGACATTACGCAGCAGAGTTAACCCCGAGCCTGCTGGAGGTGAGGCTGGGCAGAAAATTTGCAGGGTAAAGACTTGTTTCCTTGGAAAACGGGGTCGGCGGGATCAGGCTGGTTTTGCTTAAAAATGGCAAAAATTCAAAGCCCGCGGGTGGCGGTTCCGGTGAAAATCAAAATTATCTTATAGGGTGAAATGACGCCGCGGAGTTAACCCCGACCTTGCCGGAAGTGACGCTGGGCAGGAAATTTGGAGGGTCAAGCCTTGGTTCCTTGGGAAACAGGGACTGCAGGATCAGGCTGGTTTTGCCTAAAATTGGCAAAAATTCTTAGCCCGCGGGTGGCGTTTCCGGCGACAAACTAAATTTTTTGGCCGAGTGTTAACCCCGATCCTGCCGGACGTGAGGCTGGGCAGAAAATTTGGTGGGTCAAGCCTTAGTTCCATGGGATAATGATGGTTTTGACTAAAAATGGCAAAAATTCTAAGCCCGCGGGTGGCCATTCCGGCGAAAAACGTAATTTTTTACCGGCTGAAATGGCGCCGCGGAGTTAATGCCGACCTTGCCAAAAGTGAGGCTGGGCAGAAAATTTGGAGGGTTAAGCCTTGGTTCCTTGGGAAACGGGTTGGACGGGATCAGGCTGGTTTTGTCTAAAAGTGGCAAAAATTCTAACCCCGCGGGTTGCGATTCTGGAGAAAAACTGAATTTTTTTTGCCTCCTGAAATGGCGCCGCAGAGTTAACCCCAACCTTGCTGATAGTGAGGCTGGGCAGAAAATTTGGAGAGTCAAGACTTGGTTCCTTGGGAAACGGGGTCGGTGGGGTCAGGCTGGTTTTGCTTAAAAAAGGCAAAAATTCTAAACCTGAGGGTGGCGGTTCCAGCGAAAAACTAAATCTGTTGCAGGCTGAAATGACGCCGCAGGGTTAACCCCGACCCTGCCGGACGTGAGGCTGGGCTTCTGGAGGGTCAAGCATTGGTTCCTTGGGAAACGGTTCGGTGGGATCAGGCTGTTTTTGCTAAAAAATGGCAAAAATTCTAAACTCGCGGGTAGCATTTTCGGCGAAAACCAATTTTTTTTGCAGGCTAAAGTGACGCCACTGAGTTAATCCAGACCTTGCCGGAGGTGACGCTGTAAAGAAAATTTGGAGAGTAACGACTTGGTTCCTTGGGAAATGGGGTCAGCGGGATCAGACTGGTTTTGCCTAAAAATGGCAAAAATTCTAAGCCCTCGGGTGGCGGTTCCCACGAAAAACTAAATTTTTTTGCAGGCTTGACGCCGCAGAGTTAACCCCGACCCTGCCGGACGTGAGGCTGGGCAGAAAATTTGGAAAGTCAAGACTTGGTTCCTTTGGAAACGGGGTCGGCGGGATCATACTGGTTTTGCCTAAAAATGGCAACAATTCTAAGCCCGTGGGTGGTGATTCCGTCGAAAAACAAAATTTTTTTGCAGGATAAAATGGAGCCGCAGATTTAACCCAGACCCTGCCGGCCGTGAAACTGGACAGAAAGTTTGGAGGGTCAAGCCATGGTTCCTTGGGAAATTGGGTCAGAGGGATCAGGCTGGCTTTGGATTAAAATGCCAACAGATCTAGGCCCGGAAGGGGAAGGGGGGGGGTTGTTCTAGCGAAAAAAATATTTTTTTTGCAGGCTGAAATGACGCCGCAGATATAAACCCGACCATGCCGGACGTTAGGCTGGGCAGAAAGTTTTGAGGGTCAATGCACGATTCCTTGGGAAACGGGGTCGGCGGGATCAGACTGGTTTTGCCCAAAAATGGCAAAAATTCTACGCCCTGCGGGTGGCGGTTCCTGCGAAAAACCAAATTTTTTTGCAGGCTGAAATGACGCCGCAGAGTTGAACCCGAGCCTGCCGGACCTGAGGCTGGGCAGGAAATTTGGAGGATCAAGCCTTGCTTCCTTGGGAAAAGTGGTCATTGGGATCAGGCTGGTTTTGCCTTAAAAAGGCAAAAAATCTAAGCCTGCGTGTGGCGATTCCGGCGAAAAAAGAAAATTTTTTTGCAGGCTCAAATGACGCCGTGGAGTTAACCCCGACCCTGCCGGACGTGAGGCTGGGAAGAAAATTTGGAGGGTCAAGCCTTGCTTCCTTGGGAAAAAGGGTCGGCGGGATCCGGCTGGTTTTGCCTAAAAATGGCAAATTCTAAACCTGCGGCTGGCGTTTCCGGCGAGAAACAATTTTTTTTTGCAGGCCGAAATGATGCCGATGAGTTAACCCCTACCTTGCTGGACATGAGGCTGGGCAGGAAATTTGGAGAGTCAAGACTTGGTTCTTTGGCAAACAGGGTTGGCGGGATCAGGCTGGTTTTGAATAAAAATGGCAAAAATTCTAAGCCCGTGGGTGGCGGTTTCGGCGAAAAATTAAATTTTTTTGCAGTCTGAAATGATGCCGCTGAGTTAACCTCTACCTTGCTGGAAGGGAGGCTGGGCAGAAAATTTGGAGGGTCTAGCCTTGCTTCCTTGGGAAAAGGGGTTGGCGGGATCAGCCTGGTTTTGCCTAAAAATGGCAAAAATTCTAAGCCCGCGGGTGTTGGTTCCGGCGAAAATCGAAATTTTATTGCAGGCTGAAATGACACCGCTGAGTTAACCCCTACCTTGCTGGACATGAGGCTGGGCAGAAAATTTGGAGAGTCAAGACTTGGTTCCTTCGGAAATGGGATCTGCAGGATCAGACTGGTTTTGACTAAAAATGGCAAAAATTCTAAGCCCGTGGGTGGCGGTTTCAGCGAAAAATTAAATTTTTTTGCAGTCTGAAATGATGCCGCTGAGTTAACCTCTACCTTGCTGGAAGGGAGGCTGGGCAGAAAATTTGGAGAGTCAAGACTTGGTTCCTTGGGAAACGAAGTCGGTGGGATTAGACTGGTTTTGCCTAAAAATGGCAAAAATTCTAAACTCGTGGGTGGCGTTGTCGGCAAAAACCAATTTTTTTTTCAGGCTTAAATGACGCTGCAGAGTTAACCCCGACCCGCCGGACGTGAGGCTGGACAGAGAATTTGGAGGGTCAACCCATGGTTCCTTGGGAAACGGGGTTGGCAAGATCAGGCTGGTTGTGCCTAAAAATGGCAAAAATTCTGAGCCCGCGGGTGGCGGTTCGGGTGGTGGTCCCAGCAAAAAATGAAATTTTTTTCAGGCTGAAATGACGACGCTGAGTTAAACCCGACCCTGACGGACGTGAGGCTGGGCAGACAATTTGGTGGTTCAAGCATTGGTTCCTTGGGAAACAGGGTCGGCGGGATCAGGCTGGTTTTGCCTAAAAATGGCAAAAATTCTAAACCTGCTGGTGGCGTTTCCGGCGAGAAACAATTTTTTTTTTGCAGGCCGAAATGATGCCGATGAGTCAACCCCTACCTTGCTGGACGTGAGACTGGGCAGAAAATTTGGAGAGTCAAGACTTGGTTCTTTGGGAAACGGGGTTGGCGGGATCAGGCTGGTTTTGAATAAAAAGGGCAAGAATTCTAAGCCCGAGGGTGGCGATTCCGTCGAAAAATGACATTTTATTGCAAGATAAAATGGAGCCGCAGAGTTAACCCCGACCCTGCCGGACTTGAGGCTAGGCAGAAAATTTGGAGAGTCAAGACTTGGTTCCTTGGGAAACGGGGTCTGCGGGATCAGACTGGTTTTGACTAAAATGGCAAAAATTCTAAGCCCGTGGGTGGCGGTTTCGGTGAAAAACAAAGTTTTTTTGCAGTCTGAAATGACGCCGCTGAGTAAACCCCGACCTTGCTGGACGTGAGGCTGGGAAGAAAATTTGGAGGGTCAAGCCTTGGTTCCTTGGGAAACGGAGTCGGTGTGATCAGGCTGGTTTTGACTAAAAATGGCAAAAATTCTAAGCCCGCGGGTGTTGGTTCTAGTGAAAACTAGGTTTTTTTGCAGGATGAAATGAAACCGCGGAGATAACCCCCGACCCTGCCAGACTTGAGGCAGGGCAGAGAATTTGGAGGTTCAAGCATTGGTTCCTTGGGAAACAGGGTCGGAGGGATCAGTCTGGTTTTGCCTAAAAATGGCAAAAATTCTAAACCTGCTGGTGGCGTTTCCGGCGAGAAACAATTTTTTTTTGCAGGCCGAAATGAAGCCGTGGAGTTAACCTCGACCTTGCCGGAAGTGAAGCTGGGTAGAAAATTTGGAGAGTGAAGACTTGGTTCTTTGGGAAACGGTGTCGGCGGGATCAGGCTGATTTGACTAAAAATGGCAAAAATTCTAAGCCCGCGGGTGGCGGTTCTGGTGAAAAATGGAATTTTTTTGCAGGCTACAATGAAGCCGCGGAGATAACCCTGACCCTGCCGGTCGTGAGCCTGGGCAGAGAATTTGGAGGGTCAAGCAATGGTTCCCTGGGAAACGGGGTCGGCGGGATCAGGCTGGTTTTACCTAAAAATGGCAAAAATTCTAAACCCTGCGGGCGGCGTTTCCGTAGAAAAATTTTTTTTTTTGCAGGCATAAGTGAAGCCGTGGAGTTAACCCCGACCTTGCCAGAAGTGAGGCCGGGAAGAAAATTTGGAGGGTCAAGCCTTGGTTCCTTGGGAAACGGGGTCGGTGGGATCACACTGGTTTTGACTAAAAATGGCAAAAATTCTAAGCCTGTGTGTGAAGGTTCCGGCGAAAATCAACATTTTTTTGCAGGCTCAATTGAGGCCGCAGAGTAAACCCCAACCCGCCGGACGTGAGACTGGGCAGAGAATTTGGAGGGTCAACCCTTGGTTTCTCGGGAAATGGGTTTGGCGGGAGCAGGATGGTTGTGTCTAAAAATGGCCAAAATTCTAAGCCCGTGGGTGGTGGTTCGGGTGGTGGTTCCGGCAAAAAATGAAATTTTTTTGCAGGCTGAATAGATGACGCGGAGTTAAACCCGACTTTGCCGGACCTGAGGCTGGGCAGAAAATTTGGAGGGTCTAGCATTGGTTCCTTGGGAAACGGGTTCGGCGGGATCAGGCTAGTTTTGCCTAAAAATGCCAAAAATTCTAAACCCCCCGGATGGCGTTTTCGGCGAAAAACTATTTTTTTGCAGGTTTAAATGACGCCGCGGAGTTAACCCCGACCTTGCCGGGAGTGACGCTGGGCAGAAAATTTGGAGGATCAAGCCTTGGTTGCTTGGGAAATGGGGTCGGCGGGATCAGGCTGGTTTTGCCTAAAAATGGCAAAAATTCTAAGCCCGCTGGTGGTATTTCTGGCGAAAACAATTTTTTTTGCAGGCTGAAATGACGCCGCTGAGTTAACCCAGACCATGCCGGACGTGAGGATGGGCAGAAAATTTGGAGAGTCAATCGTTGCTTAGTTGGGAAACGGGGTTGGTGGGATCAGACTGGTTTTAACTAAAAATGGCAAAAAATTCTAAGCCCGGGGTGGCGGTTCTGGTGAAAAAACAATTTTTTTTTTGCAGGCTGAAGTGACACCGCAGAGTTAACCCCGACCTAGCCGGAAGAGAGGCTGGGAAGAAAATTTGGAGGGTCAAGCTTTGCTTCCTTGGGAAAAGGGGTGGGCGGGATCAGGCTGGTTTTGCCTAAAAATGGCAAAAGTTATAAGACCGCGGGTGTTGGTTCAGGCGAAAATCGAAATTTTATTGCAGGCCGAAATGATGCCGATGAGTTAGCCCCTACCTTGCTGGACGTGAGGCTGGGCAGAAAGTTTGGAGATTCAAGACTTGGTTCTTTGGGAAACGGGGTTGGCGGGATCAGACTGGTTTTGCCTAAATTGGCAAAAATTCTAAGCCCACGTGTGGTGGTTCTGGCGAAAAACGAAATTTTTTTGCAGGCTGAAATGAGGCCGCAGAGTTAAACCCGACCCTGCTGGACGTGAGGCTGGGCAGAGAATTTGGAGTGTCAACCCTTGGTTCCTTGGGAATCGGGGTGGGCGGGATTAGACTGGTTTTGCCTAAAAATGGCAAAAATTCTAAGCCTGTGGGTGGCGGTTCTAGCGAAACACGAAATTTTATTTGCAGGCTGAAATGAAGCAGCGGAGATAACCCCGTCCCTGACGGACGTGAGGCTGGGTAGAAAATTTGGAGGGTCAAGCCTTGGTTCCTTGAGAAACAGGGCTGGCGGGATCAGGCTGGTTTTGCCTAAAAATGGCAAAAATTCTAAACCCGTGGGTGGAGATTCTGGCGAAAACCAAAATTTTTTTGCAGACTGAAATGACGCCGCAGATATAACCCCGACCTTGCCGGACTTGAGGCTGGGCAGACAATTTGGAGGTCAAAGCTCGATTCCATGGGAAATGGGGTCGGCGAGATCAGACTGGTTTTGCTTAAAAATGGCAAAAATTCTAAGCCCAAGGGTTGCGGTTCTGGTGAAAAACTAATTTTTTTTGCAGGCTGAAATGAAGAAGCAGATTTAACCCCGACCTTGACGGAAGTGAGACTGGGCAGAAAATTTGGAGAGTGAAGACTTGGTTCCTTAGGAAACAGGGTCGGGGGGAATCAGGCTGGTTTTGCCTAAAAATGGCAAAAAATTCTAAGCCCCCGGGTGGAGGTTCTGGCGAAAAACAAATTTTTTTTTGCAGACTGAAATGAAGCCGTGGAGTTAACCTTGACCTTGCCGGAAGTGAGGCTGGGTAGAAAATTTGGAGAGTCAAGCCTTGGTTCCTGGGGAAACAGGGTCGGAGGGATCATGCTGGCTTTGAATTAAAATGCCAACAAATCTAAGCATGCGGGTCGCGGTTCTGGCGAAAAATAAATTTTTTTGCACGCTGAAAAGACGCCACAGATATAACTCCGACCTTGCCGGACGTGAGGCTGTGTAGAAAATTTGGAGGTCAATGCTTGATTCCTTGGTAAACGGGGTCAGCGGGATCAGACTGGTATCGCCTAAAAATGGCTATAATTCTAAGCCCGCAAGTGGCGGTTCCGGCGAAAAACCAAATTTCTTTGCAGGATCAAATGATGCCGCAGAGCTAATCACGAGCCTGCCGGACCTGAGGCTTGGCATAAAATTTGGAGGGTCAAGCCTTGCTTCCTTGGAAAAAGGGGTAGTCGGGATCAGGCTGGTTTTGCCTTAAAAAAAAAAAATTCTAAGCCTGCGGGTGGCGGTTCCGGCGAAAAACAAAATTTTTTTACAGGCTGAAATGACACCGCTGAGTTAACCCGTACCTTGCTGGACATGAGGCTGGGCAGAAAATTTGGAGAGTCAAGATTTAGTTCCTTGGGAAAGGGGGTTGGCGGGATCTGACTGGTTTTGACTAAAAATAGCAAAGATTCTAAGCCCCCGGGAAAAACGAATTTTTTTGCAGGCTAAAGTGATGCCGCTGAGTTAACCGCAACTTTGCTGGAAGTGAGGCTGGGCAGAAAATTTGGAGGGTCAACCCTTGGTTCCTTGCGAAACGGGTCGGCGGGATCAGGCTAAAAATGGCAAAAATTCTAAGGCAGCGGGTTGCGGTTCTAGCGAAGAACTAAATTTTTTGCAGGCTGAAATGAAGCCGCGGAGATGACCCCGACCCTGCCGGACGGGCGGCTGGGCAGAAAATTTGGAGGGTCAAGCATTGGTTCCTTGGGAAAAGGGGTCGGCGGGATCAGGCTGGTTTTGCCTAAAAATGGCAAAAATTCTAAGCCCGCGGGTGGCGTTTCCGGCGAAAAACGAATTTTTTTTTTGCAGGCTGAAGTGACGCTGCGGAGTTAACCCCGACCCTGCCGGATTTGAGTCTGGGCCAAAAATTTAGAGGGTCAAGCCTTGGTTCCTTGGGAAATGGGGTCGGAGGGATCAGGCTGGCTTTGGATTAAAATGCCAACAAATCTAAGCACGCGGGTCGCGGTTCTGGCGAAAAACTAAATTATTTTGCATGCTGAAATTACGCCGCAGATATAACCCCGACCTTGCCGGACGTGAGGCTGGGCAGAAAATTTGGAGGGTCAATGCTCAATTCCTTGGGAAACGGGGTCGGCGGGATTAGGCTGGCTTTGCCTAAAAATGGCAAAAATTCTAAGCCCAAGAGTGGCGGTTCTGGTGAAAAGCTAAATTTTTTTGCAGGCGGAAAGGATGCCGCAGATATAACCCCGACCTTGCCGGAAGTGAGGCTGGGCAGAAAATTTGGAGAGTGAAGGCTTTGTTCCTTGGGAAACGGGATCAGACTGGTTTTGTCTAAAAAATGGCAAAAATTCAAGCCCGCGGGTGGCGGTTCCGGTGAAAAACAACATTTTTTTGCAGACTGAAATGATGCCGCGGAGATAACCCTGACGCTGATGGACGTGAGACTGGGTAGAAAATTCGGAGGGTAAAGCCTTGGTTCCTTGGAAAACAGGGTTGGCGGCATCAGGCTGGTTTTGCCTAAAAATGGCAAAAATTCTAAGCCCGCAGGTGCAGGTTATGCCGAAAAAAATATTTTTTTGCAGACTGAAATGAAGCCGTGGCATTAACCTCGACCTTACCGGAAGTGAGGCTGGGTAGAAAATTTGGAGAGTCAAGACTTGGTTCCTTGGGAAACGGGGTCGGAGGGATCAGGCTGGCTTTGGATTAAAATGCCAACAAATCTAAGCATGCGGGTCGCGGTTCTGGCGAAAAACTACATTTTTTTGCAGGCTGAAATGACGCCGCAGATATAACCCCGACCTTGCTGGACTTGAGGCTGGGCAGAGAATTTGGAGGGTCAAACCTTGGTTCCTTGGGAAACGAGGTCGGACGGATCAGGCTGGTTTTGCCGAAAAATGGAAAAAATTCTAAGCCTGCGGGTGGCGGTTCCGGCGAAAGACAAAATTTTTTTGCAGGCTGAAATGACGCCGGAGAGTTAACCCCGACCCTGCCGGACGTGAGGCAGGGCAGAGAATTTGGAGGGTGAAGCCTTGGTTCATTGGGAAACGGGGTCGGCGGGATCAGACTGGTTTTGCCTAAAAATGGCAACAATTCTAAGCCTGCGGGTGGCGGTTGGGGCGAGAAACTACATTTATTTGCAGGCTGAAATGAAGCCACAAATATAACTAGAGATGGACGAATTGATTCTAACGAAGTGGAATTCGTTTAGAATTCCAGGAAAACTTCGGTTCGGAACGAAGTCGAACTTTGGGGTACTTCGCGTGAACGAAGTGTGCTTTTGATTGATAAAATAGCTGCGAGCACATGGCCTTACATGGGGCAAATTACTCTGGGAGGAAGAAGGGCATAGCCTGCATGACATGTGCAGAGATGAAGCCAATCAGAGACCGGCGGGATTCTGTGACGTCACCGCATAAGTCTGGGCGCGACGCTGGGAGCTCATACCGCTCTCACTGTACTGATTAGGGAAGGTGCTGCCGCGGCTGCTTCTGATAGCTGATACTAAAGAACTCATTTTTATACAGCGATTTTTGTGGGGTGTCTCAGCTTGTCTCAGAGACTGCTTCTCTTAACATTCTATTTCTGATTTTGTGGGGTATTGGATCTGAAGTCCAGTGTGTGTCCAGTGCAGCTGCATATACATTTTAATGCTATCTGCTCACAGCACATTGAATATCCAAGGGGGATCTAAGCCTGTTCCTGTTGTATTCATTTATAGAAACAGCGTTTTTACAATACAAATACCACTTCATTTTTGGCTGCTCAATTCTTTTGCGCAGTTTACATCCAGGGGTTAATTAAGCATTGTTCTGCTGCTGTGGTGACTAAAAGAAACCGTTTATTTCACCGCCAAAAAATACATTTTTCCTGTAGCATAATTCACAAGCGAAGGTTAATTATAAGTTTTCCTCTTGTTGTGTAGCGTAAAATACACACCATTGTAACACGCTACAAAGCTTGTAGTCTTTGGTTGCTCAATTCTTTTGCGCAATTTACACCCAGAGGTTTATTAAGCGTTGTTCTGCTGTTGTGGTGACTAAAATAAACAGTCTTTTTCACCGCCAAAAAATACATTTTTCCTGTAGCATAATTCACAAGCGAAGGTTAATTACAAATTTTTCTCTTGTTGTGTAGCGTAAAATACACACCATTGTAACACGCTACAAAGCTGGTAGTTTTTGGCTGCTCAATTCTTTTGCGCAATTTACATCCAAGGGTTAACTAAGTGTTTTTCTGCAGTTGTACTCAGTAAAAGAAACTTTGTTTTTCACCGCCACAGAAGAAATTCTGTAGCATAATTCATATCCGAAGGTTAATTAAGCCTGTTTGTGCTTTTATATTCAGTAAAATACACAGAGTTTTTAAACGGTACATACAAGTCAATTTTTCCTGCCCATTTGTGGAGCGCAATTTATATCCAAGGGTTACCCAAGCTTCTTAGTGGGTTCATTTGGAGTCAAATACAGGGTGTGTATTTATCATATACAGATATCTTCATCAAACAGTGTCTGTACATTTTAGAACAAACAATATGTCAGACAGAGAGGTGGCAGGCTCTTCACCTGCGAGTGGCAGAGGCACAAACATTCCTGGAGCAGGCCCAGGTCGCAGCACAGCAAGGGGACGTCGCAGCAGGGGTCACTCGGTGAGGCCACAACTGCCGCTGTCATCTAGCGGCCGTGTGTTGTTCAGCAACCCAATGGTTCTTGATTGGTTGAATAGGTCATCCACTTCCTCCCAGATGACATCTGACAACCCCAGCCAAGAGTCGGTGGGAACGTCAGACACAACCCTTAGTTGGCATGGCCCGGGTGCGAGTCAGCGGCCCTCACCTGTCCTCAACCCGCCTCTGTCCCATCCGGTTCCCTCAGCCAGAGATCTACTATGTGGTCTGGGCTCAGCGCCACTATATAGCGAGGATGAACAATTTGAGGAGGGCAGTCAGCAGCTACTTGGCAGCGAAGAAATGGGGCCAATATCCCCTGCTTCTTGCAGTAGGCGGCAAAGTATAGATGTTGAGAGTGGCATGGGAGGTCATGTTATAAGGGCTCAGCCTCTGCATACCAAGACCGGTGATGAGGACAGCAGTGACTATGAAACACAAATAGATGATGATGTAGCCTACCGCACTTGGGAGCCTGGTGAGGAGGGCTTCATCATCGTCAGGAGAAGAGGGCGTCAGCTTGTGCGTCAGGCAGCGGCGCAGCCAGCAAGTGGGTTGTGTCAGCAGGATAGCAGCAGTGTGAGGTCGGGAGCCAAGCGGCCACGGGGTAAAAAACCCTCTTCGCAGGTCCAAAAAAAGTAGCGGCACAGGGGCTCAGCAAGGCAGCGGTGGCAGTAGTCACTCAGTGCGGAGCGTTGGCGGTAAAATCAGCTACTCGGCGGTATGGCAGTTCTTTGCTAAGACCCCGGAGGAGCCGAATATGGGTATATGTAGAATCTGTAGGCAGAGAGTGAAGCGTGGCCAGGATGCTAATGTTGGCACCACGGCCCTGCGTCAACACATGCAGCGTCACCATCCGGTGGCCTGGGAGAAACGTGGCTCAGATGTGGTTGTCCATCCTGCCGCTGCAGCAACAGCAGCAGCAGCGCCCAGTGGTACGCATGCCATTGCAGCCAGTCAAGGCTCCACCACCTCTGCAGAAGGGAGCTGTTTCTCTTTGACATCATCTCCCGGTCCAGATGCTCCTGCTCCTCGCTACTCATGGCGCCAGCAGTCGTTCAGCGAGGCGATTGCAAAGAGACAACAATATGCGTCCAACCATCCTAAGGTGCAGAAGCTGACCGTGCTCCTGTCCAAGTTGTTGGTACTGCAGTCCCTCCCTTTCCAAATGGTGGACTCTGCACCGTTCAGAGAACTAATGGCTTGTGCCGAGCCGAGATGGAGAGTTCCAAGCCGTAATTTCTTTTCCAAAAAGGCAGTACCAGCACTTCATAAATATGTATAACAGAAGGTGGGCCAGTCCTTGAGCTTATCGTTTTGTTCCAAGGTGCACGGCAGCGCGGACGTGTGGAGCTGTAACTACGGTCAGGGCCAGTACATGTCCTTTACGGCCCACTGGGTGAATGTGCTTCCTGCCCAGGCACACCAACAACTTGGACAGGAGACGCCGCTTTCTCCTCCACGTTGTCAAACTGCGGCTCCTGTGCCAATGTCCACCTCCTCCTCCTCCACCACCACCACCATCTCAGGCTCCACAAGTACTGCTCCATCATACCACATGTGTAGGGCAAAGTGGTGTCACGCAGTTCTACACCTGGCTTGCCTCGGAGAATGGAGGAACTGCTCCGCGTCATGCAGCAAGAAATCGATGTGTGGCTTTCACCGCGCCAACTGCAAATCGGAACCATGGTGACGGACAATGGGAGTAACATGGTGTCCGCGCTGCACCGAGGAGGGATGGTCCATGTGCCCTGCATGGCGCACGTGTTCAATCTGGTTGTGAAAAGTTTCTTGAAGTCTTCCACCGATCTTCAGAAGATTCTGAAAATGGCCAGGAAACTGTGCATGCACTTCATCCATTCCTACAAAGCCAGGAACACCCTCCTCGAGTTGCAGCGGCAGAACGGCCTCCCCCAACACACTCTGATATGCGATGTTTCCACCCAATTCCAGCCTGCACATGTTGGACCCGACTGTATGAACAGAGAAAGGCCATTAACGATTTTTTGATGATCCAGGCGGACAGGAGTACTCCCCTGTGTAACTTTGATGTCAGCCAGTGGCAGCTCATGCGTGACACCTGCCGTTTGTTGAGGCCATTCGAGGAGGCAACGTTATTTGTCAGTCGCTAAGACTACGGGATGAATAACGTCATTCCACTGTTTCATGTCCTGGAACAGATGCTGAAAAATCTGTCTGGGCAGGGGACTGGAGACGTGGCGACTACATCTCGCGGCCACATAAGTACGGTGGGGACTGAAATGGAGGAGGAGGAGGAGGACATTGGAGCAGAAGCATTGTTTGGTGAAATGAGTGGATTTTCTACCCAGGTGACAAGAGAGGAGGAGCAGGAGCAGCTGGAGGAGGTAGATGGAGATGAGGAAGACGAGGCAGATGACCCGCAAGCACCGTGACATTATACAGTGGAGATGTAGGACGAAAAACAAAATTTTATTGCTGGTTGAAATGAAGCCGCTTAGTTAACCCCGACCTTGCCGGAAGTGAGGCTGGGCAGAAAATTTGGAGAGTAAAGTCTTGGTTCCTTGGGAAACGGGGTCGGTGGGATCAGACTGGTATTGTCTAAAAATGGCAAAAATCCTAAGCTGCGGGTGGCGGTTCCGGTGAAAAACCAAACTTTTTTGCAGGCTGAAATGACGCCGCAGAGATAACCCCGACCCTGCCGGACGTGAGGCTGGGCAGAGAATTTGGAGGGTCAAGCATTGGTTCCTTGGGAAACGGGTCGGCAGGAACAGGCTGCTTTTGCCTACAAATGGCAAAAATTCTAAGCCCGCAGGTTGCGTTTCAGGCTAAAAATGAAATTTTTTTTGCAGGCTGAAGTTATGCCGCTGAGTTAACCCCGACCTTGCCGGAAGTGAGGCTGGGCAGAAAATTTGGAGGGTCAAGCCTTGGTTCCTTGGGAAACGGGGTCGGCGGGATCAGGCTGGTTTTGCATAAAAATGGCAAAAATTCGAGGTCCGCGGGTGGCGATTCCGGCGACGCCCAGGAAGTTGGAGAGAGGAGCTTGGAGCGACTGCTGTGCTGCTGAGGAGT
Source organism: Phyllomedusa bahiana (assembly GCA_025379985.1). Classification (NCBI taxonomy): domain Eukaryota; kingdom Metazoa; phylum Chordata; class Amphibia; order Anura; family Hylidae; genus Phyllomedusa; species Phyllomedusa bahiana. The sequence continues at coordinate 53,384 of JAODAL010020380.1, read as the reverse complement.
ACGTGGATCTGGGCAGGGGAGACCCTGTCCGGTGAATCTTTTTGCCTGGGACCTGGTTCTGCTTGCGGACACACCATCTCCAGTGAGTACCCCCATTTACCATCTGCTTTCCCAGGGGGGTGGCAGCCCGGGGAAGGCCCAGGCAAGTACTTGCTCTAGTGGAGGAGAGTTTTATGTAGTGCTTCTGGTGCACTTTTATTAACCAGCAAAGACCACCAATAACATCTGGTGTGTTAACATTTTGTGTTGGGACTGTTCCTGCTGAAGAGGCCACTCGAATACCATCCAGGAGTGAGCACCCCGAGGTCCACCTGCCTTCCTGGGGGAGTGGCAACCCCCAGGAGGGCGCGGGAGTTACCCGTTTGGGCGCAAGTGCAGAGTCCGTCCCGTTTGCGGCGGGGCGTGGCCAAAGCAATCGCGTCGCCTGGCTGCTGCAGGCCTTTCTGATCCCGGGAAAGTAGTGTCCGGGAAAAAAGTGAAGAAAAATAAAAAAGAAGTAATGGAACATGAACAAGAGGGACAGCAGCAGTCAGCAGGACAATTACTAGCAACGTCACTGACATCTATGGCGCCATCCACAGCGCCATCAAGTTTGAGAACAAGTAATGAACTATCATCTGAATTGTCAAGAAGAAGTTGGCTAAGCGCAATGAATGCTCCTTTACCTGCATCTGAGGGAGAAGAAGAAGAGTCAGTCAACTCCTGCGACATGGCCCTTCGAGAAATAGCAATGCTTGAATCCCCCGTGCGGATGGCCAGCCTGAAGTTTGGGGATGAAGATTTTTCTGATGAGGAGGACAGTTATAGCAGCAGCAATAGCAAGAACCGGAAAAAACGACAGAGAAAAAAGAAGAAAGGAAAGCAGGCAAGTGGGTCCCCAGGTACCAGGCTGGTCTTCGGGCCAGTCACAGAAGTTGGGGTAGCTGCAAAGCTGCCCCAGAACCCCTGACTCACTGAGTTAGTGAGCTCTGGGGCTGTGGGGCGAGCAGGGGAGAAAAATTCTGGAAAGGCTGTGATCCTGAAACCCGCAGTCCTTATTTATAAGGCTGCGGGGGGGTGGGGCATCTGAGCAGGTACAGAAAGGTGCGCATTCCGTGTCAATCCGAGGGGGACTCCCTGAGAGGGGGGGCAGTCCCTCAAGATGCCGGAGGGCTCCCTGATAGGGGGGAGCACCTCAAAAAGTCGGGGTGAACTCCTCCGGTGTGCAGAAGGGCAAAGTGGCAACGGAGGAGGGATTCCAGAAAATTGTGTTGGTTAAAGGCTCAAGCAAGGTGGCGGCTATCCCAGGCCAGGAAATGTCAGGGGTATCCGTGGCGGCCATGGATGCAGAGGGAGGTGAAGTTTTGCCTCCCAATGAAGCTGAAGTGGTCGCCATGGATACAGCTGGTCCAGAAGATAATAGTAGTGAAGTGGTCAATGCTGTGAATATTGTTGATGGTAACGCGGTTAAGAATGCTAATAATATTGGTCCTGTAGGGGTCCTGGCTGCAGACAGTGGGGTCCATCAGGTCCATCAGGTTGCCCCGCCTCTACAGGGAGCATCGCTCCCGCAAAGACCTAGGAGGAGCTACGCCAGCGTGGCCAAAGGGGCGGGGCCTTCGCCCTCCCTACCAGCGGGAACTGGGGACGTTGCAGGTTTGCAGCGGCTCGTCCTGGAGACCCTGAAGAAGGGCGAAAGGATGGCCCAAATAGAGGGGAAGGAGGTAGACCTTTCTTTCTGGATCGAAAGATTCGGATTGGGGGCCTTCCGAGAGAACCCTAAACAGGAGGAAGTCACCTGGGCACTTCCCACAGGGGGCCAGGCAGGAGGCCGTAGGAATGTGGTCCGGCTAATCTGGGAGGGCGATGAAGCATGCCCGCCACGATCTAAGGTTGTGGAGCTGCTCCTGGGTATGCAGTTCAGCACAAGTGACATCTTTGCGCTGATCCATCCCTACGGCTCTACGGTTTTTGACGTCAGTTTCGTTCGGCCAGAGGGGCTTGAGCTTTTCTGGTCGAATTATGAACTGGCCAAACTCCGCCCTGAATGGTCCCAGTTCTCTGTGCGACCAATATCATGCCAGACCGAGGAAAAGAGGGTGACAATTATTACCCATAATGAATCACTCTCATGTTACGACATCATGACTTGGCTGAGGCGCTTCGGTGAGGTCATGAGGGTCCCCGAGAAGAACAAAGATGAGTTTGGTATCTGGTCTGGTGCATGGACGTTTTCGGTTAAGCTGAAGCGTCTAGAAGGCACGGTTGCCCACATTCCATCGGCCGCCTTCCTCGGGCGAGATCGGATCCAGGTCTTCTACAGGGGGCAGCCGAAGCTGTGCCACAAGTGTGGTAGCCCAGGCCACTTCAGCGCAGGCTGCAGGGTGCAGAAATGTGCCCTGTGCGGCGTGGACACCTGTGGCCAGATACGCTGTCACTTGTGTGGGGACCTCGGACATCCGTTCAGCCGCTGTCCGCAGTCCCTTGCCAACGCGGTTGCCGCCCCTGTAGAGGAGGTGGTCTCTGCGGGTGAGTGCACCAGCGGCGGAAAGGGGGCAGGGTCGGTGAGGAAAAATGTTGGGCCGTTAGGCGGAGGCAGAGTAGAGGGGAGCTGGGGGTAACCCCTGGTCCCTCCTCAGTTCCGGCCCCCATAGTTGCTGAGACCCCAGCGGAGAGCGAGCTGAGTGAGGAGGAAGAGCGGTTAGAGCATGAAGGCAAAAAGAAAAAGAAGAAGAGCAAGGGCAGCAGGAGACAAAGGGGAGAGGGGAGTCCTAAGACCCCCTTCCCTGAACCTCCCGGCCAGGTACTTAAGGAAGGCGTCTCTTCCTCCCCTCTGGTAGTCCTTTCAAATAAGTTTGCCGTACTTGAGGATGGCATCTCCTCCACAGTGGAGGTCGAGAGTGCGGCGGACGGGGCGTCGGAGGTGGGGCGTCCGGGGGGAGCCGAGCTCCCTTCCACTGGGGACAAGGTTTCCTCAGGGAAGAGGGCTGGCCCGGAACCTGCTGGTGGGGATGGCGAAGCGATGGACTCTTCTGTCTGCCTAAATAGATCAAGCCAGGACAGAAGGGGCTCTACGGGGTTGGAGTAGAAGGCGCGTAAGGTAAAGCCCGGCCCTTCCCAGAAACAATCTAAGGATTCCCTACCTACTGTCCCTCGATTCAGGTCACCTAAGATTAAGGGACAGGAGACTAAAAATGAGGAAAAAGGGAAAAAGGAAGGAGGTTCTAAGAAAAGTGGTGGAAAGGCCAAAGACAAAACGAAATAAAGATGGAGGTCTTCCAATGGTTGTATTTTAAAAATTTTAAATGTTTGCTAGGTTTTTTTTAAAATTTTTTTTCCCTTTATGATAATGTATATTATAATTTTTTATTTTTTCTTAAGTATTCTTTTTGCCATTTTGTTGGTTGGGTTAGCAGGCAGGGGCTCTGAAACTCCATCAAAAAAGGTTTGGCGAGGGCCCCCTTCTTTTTTAAAGCTGGCCTCCATTAATTTTGCCACATCAGATCGGTTGCGGCACGACATAGGGCGTTCTTTAAACGGGGGCCCCGGGAAGGGAGTGGCGCTTGGGGTATTCGTTCGGGTCCCTTGCAACCGGGAGCCGTTTTCCCAGAGTGGCGGCCCCTTTTTACCCCCCCTTTTTTAAAAGCAAAAGGGTTTTAGGGTATTTTAGAGAGGGGGATGCCTTTTAAAGACGCCGCATGGATGGGAAAGGGGCTAGGCCTCTTTAAATTATCTTTTTGCCCCTTTAAAATTTAAGTGGGAGCAAAAAGGGCCCTGTTTATGAAGGTAAAAACCCTTTTTTTTTACCGGGTCGGGTGGCCCTTTGGAGGTGACTTTAACACCGCAAAAGGGCCCCCTTCAGACAGGGGAGGCTCCACAGACGCTGGTCAATGATAAAACCCGCAAAAAACTCCATGGGCCTCAGATGCCGCCTGGTTGACCCTCCACATCAGGGCTCCCCGGGTCCCCCGGGGGTACCCCTTTTTTAAGGGTATTTGTAGGTCCCGCATAGTTAGGTTTTTTTTTAAAGGGGAGGGGCCCTTGCATCGCCGGTGGCCCTGTAAAGGAATGGAATTCCTGATCACTTTTTTTCATTTATTTTTCTTTGAATTTTCGGGGACTTTTGGGGAGGGACAGGGGCCCAAATGGGGGGTTTAAATTTCGCCCCTCCTGGGGAAAGAAAGATGAAAGAAAACCTTTGGGGTTTTTCTTCAGACCCAGGGCCCATTTTTTGGTCTTTGCGGCAGTAAAAACCGGGTGGTGGGGGGTGTTCAAGAAAAGAGGGGGTATCGCCTGTATCAGGGGGGGGGGGGCCTGGGGGGGGGGAGGAAACTCAAGCAGCTTGCCTGGGATGGGGGGTTTTCCCGGGGGACTTTCCCCAAAAATGAAAGCTTTTTCCCCTAAAGAGGTCCCAAATTTAGGGTTTGATACTGTCTTTTTTTCCCTTGAAGGGATTTCGGGGGGTTCCCCCTTTCCCCCAACCCCAAACAAGAGCTTAAAGGCAAAGGAATTTTTTTAAGCGGGTTTTTGGGGGCCTGATTGATAGTACGGGAAACTCTGAAATCGTTCGAAATCGGGTTTTGGGAGGTCGTCGAGCAAAATACTTGTGCCTCTTAGGGGAAGAAGGAGAAAAAACCGGGTTTGAGAGGTCGGGTTTTCCCGGGCTAAAAGCCGCCCCCGGGATCCCGGGGTAGCCCCCTTTTCCTCTGTTGTTTTGGCAGAGGAGATCGGGAAGAAAAAGTGCAGCGGGAAATTTAAAGGGCCCTTACCTAAAAGAAATCGCCAGGTCCGGATGGCTTAAAAACCCGGGTTGTTCTATCGGATTTTTAAAGGGCATTTGGCCCCCCCCTCTTGACTGATTTTTAAAACGGTGCCCGGTCCTCGGACCCCCTTTCGCGGTAAATGAGGAGGCCCCGCATTGATTCTTCGGTCAAGAGTAAAGATCCCGTCCCGTTTTGGGAAAATTGGAGGCCCATATTTCTTCTCAACCGGCCCGGAAAATTTTAGCAAAAGTCCTTTTCAACGGGCCCTGGGCATTTTTGGCGCCCCGACCTCTCAGGGGCCCCAGAAATTGTTGTTCCGGGCCCGGAGCACCTTAAGTCCCCGTTTTTGGTGTCCGGAGGCAGTGGACCCAGGGCGGGGGGGCCCCGGGGAACGGGTATTTGCGGGCCCCCGGGAAATCAGGAAAAATTTTTTTTTTTTTTTTTTTTTTTTTTTTGGTTTGGGGTTTTAACCCGATTTCCCTTTGGGTTTGGCCCCCTTGAGAGGTAGGGCCCTCCCGGGGGGGGTTCCATTGGCATTTTAAAAGGGACCTTGAAATCCAGAGCAAGTTTTCCCCCTTGTGAATTTTGGTCTGGAGGGGCCTTTTGCAGTTTGCCGGGTGTGCGGCAGGGGTCCCCGTAACCCCGCTTTTGGGAACGTGTTCGCGTTGGGTCCCCTTTTAAGGGGGAAATTGAGCGCAGCCCCAAATTGGGGGCGGGGGAGTCGACCCCGGTCCCCCCAGGGGCCCCCGGGGCCCACCTGTGGGCCCGCTACCCTTTAACGCCGATGACTTCCCTCTTTGTCGCCCGAAGGGGAGGCAGAGCTGGTTATGCCCTGATTGGACGTGCTCGGCTGTGTCCGGGTTAAAAGATCAACCCATAAGTGTGAGAGCCCTTGGTTGGGGAGGTGGGATCCTTGTTTTGAATCTCCCGGACCCCCTTCCCAATTCCCCCTTCATCTGTAAAACCCTTGGGGGGTTAAAATTTTGGCCAGGGGGATTACCCCGAGGGAAATTTAAAGGAGGGCAGGCTGAAAAAACGCCGCCCTCAAGGCCCAACCAGGGGAAAGGGGGGGTTTCTTTAACCTTTATAAAAAGGGTTTTTAAACCCTGAAAAAAACTTACCTGTTTCCCCTTTTAAACCCCTTTTTGGGCAGTGTGGTTTTTTTCCCGGGAGTTTTTTTCCCCGGGCTGGGATCTTCAGTTTTTTTTTTCCCATTTTGTTTTAGGGGGAAAAGGTTAAAACCTAATCAAGAGGGAGGGCCCGTATCGCACCAGGAGGTTGGGGGGGTTTTTTCTATGGTTTAACCCCGAGGTGTTCCTTATGAAAAACCTTCTTCAAAATCAACATAGGTGACCCCTGGCTTTAGAAGGCCTTTCCCTTGGTTGGGGGGCTCTCTTTTCCAGGGATGGTTTTTTAGCCTTTCTTCCAGGAAAGGGAAAACATGAGGGCGAGGGGAAAACTTGCGCTCACAGCATGGCCCTCTCCCGGCTTTTAAAGTCGCACCGGGTCTGAAGGCTCTTCGCCGGGGGTTTTGGGGAATTTTGGGAGGGTCAGGACTCTGTCGAGGGGCTCCTTGACAAAAGGGTTTCCCGTTGAACCCCTTTTCCCAGAAGCGCCTGGGCCCCCCGGGGATTGCCCAGGTTCGGATCTTCGGGTGGGGCCCCAATCTTCTCATAACAAAAGGATCCCTAACAAATTTTTTGGGGCTTGCCCCGGTGCTGTTCCACGGGAGGTTGTAGTGAGGGAGAACTTGAAGGGAAATCCGAGGAAAGGGGGTTTTCCTCGGAGGAGTGCTGTTTTTTGTTTCTTGGGGGAAAGTTAAAGGATCATTTCTTCTTCAGTGTTCCCCCTTTTAAGTTTCGGGGGTTTTCAAGTTATTGGGGGGTTTCACTGGCTGGAAAAAAACCCAGCCAACCACTCCAAACTGGGTGGGCCTATGGGGCCCTTTTAAGAAAACCCGGGTTTGGGGGGGACCCCCTGTCTCACTTTTTATTGGGGGCCCAGGTTGGAATTTCAACCGGTGTTATGTCCACCAACGGAAAATCCCTTCCCCCTGGGGGAGGTGTTTTTTGGGAAAAATCACCCGGGGGACCTGGTGAAAATAACATCTTTTTGGAAAGGGTTTAAAGCTGGGCCCTGAGAGGGCTGCCTTTCTTTTGGGGGGGGCCCTTTTCCTATTGGGGGGGCCTTTTGTTTGGGTTTCCTCCCCTCCGGTGGTGGGCTGGCATGACAACTTAGCCTTTTTTTTTCTTTTTAGGCCCAATTTAGGGGGGGTAAAGGGGGGCTTACGGGTTTTTTCCCAAAACCCGCGCCCCCTTTTTATGCCCTTTCTTTTTTTTTAAGTTGGTTCAGTAGAGGGGGGGCCCTTTTTCTTTGGGTTTGGCTGCCCCTGTTGGTGGGGGGGCTAGTGCCAGGTGTGTCGTTTCTTTGGGGTGCCTTTTCCCCCGTGGGGGGGCGGGGGTTTTTGGGATGTTTGCCGCTCGGGGCCCCGGCAATGGCTGCGGGCTGTCGGGGCTGGGTGTCGGGGCGGCATGGGGTCGGTGGGTGGGGGTGCTGCAGGGGGGGGGGGGATGTCTGGTCGGGTTTCCGCACTGCCTCAGCGGGGTGGGGGGGGTGGATGTTTTGGGTGTCCCTGTAAGCTGTATTGGTTAGGTTGGGTTTGTAGGGTTTTATTGATTTTGTATCTTTGTATTTGTATTAGTGTATAATTTATATAAGTGTTATTTTGTGTATAAGGTTTAGGTAGTAGGATTTCTGGTGGGGCTTAGTTAGGTGGAGGGGGGCAAAAGGGATCCACATGAAGGAGGGGGTTGACTTCAATAAGGGTTGTGGTTGGGCCCCTAGGGGGATGCCTATTCTCATTTATTGTTCTGACAGTTGGACATGGTGGACTTTGTTGCAAGGTTGGCAAGTTGGGTTAGGTTCTAAGCATTTCGTTATTTCATTATTTTTTCTAAATCGGATTATAGAAAAATGGAAAATTTTTACAGGCTGAAAATGAAGCTGTGGAGTGAACCGGGATCTTGGGGAAGTCGGGCAGGAAAAATTTGGGAAGGGCCCAAGCTTTGGTTCTTGGGAAACGGGGGTCGGAGGATCAGAGGGTGGGGCCTAAAATGGCAAAAATTCTAAGCCGTGGCTGGCGGTTCCAGTGAAAAACAAAAATATAAATCAGGATGAAAAGAAGCTCCAGATATAACCCCGACCCTGCCGGACGTGAGGCTGGGCAGAGAATATGAAGGGTCAAGCATTGGTTCCTTGGGAAATGGGGTCGGCGGGATCAGGCTGGTTTCACCTAAAAATTGCAAAAATTATCAGCCCGCGGGTGTCGGTTCCGGCGAAAAACTAAATTTTTTTGCAGGCTCAAATGATGGCGTGGAGTTAACCCCGACCCTGCCGGACGTGGTGATAAGAAAATTTGGAGGGTCAATGCTCGATTCCTTCCGAAACGGGGTCTGTGGGATCAGGCTGGCTTTGCCTAAAAAATGGCAAAAATTCTAAGTCCGGGGGTGGTGGTTCTGGCGGAAAACTAAATTTCTTTGCAGGCTGAAATGAAGCCACAGAGTTAACCCCGACCTTGCCGGAAGTGAGGCTTGGCAGAAGATTTGGAGAGTCAAGACTTGGTTTCTTGGGATACGGTGTCAGCGTGATCATTCTGGTTTTGCCTAAAAATTGCAAAAATTCTAAGCCCGCATGTGGCGGTTCCAGCGAAAAACAAAATTATTTTGCAGGCTGAAATGAAGCCACAAGGTTTTAACCCGAGCCCGCCCGGACGTGAGGCTGAGCAGAAATTTGGAGGCCAAGGGCCCTTTTTCCTTGGGGAAAAGGGGGTCGGCAGGAATCAGGGGTCGTTTTGCCTTAAAAAGGCAATGCGCGATTCCTTGGGAAACGGGGTCAGCGGGTTCAGACTGGTTTTGCCTAAATATGGCAAAAATTCTAAGCCTGCAGGTGGCGGTTCTGGCGAAAAACCAAATTATTTTGCAGGCTGAAATGAAGCCGCAGAGTTAACCCAGAGCCTGCCGGACGTGAGGCTGAGCAGAAAATTTGGAGGCTCAAGCCTTTATTCCTTGGGGAAAGGGGTCGGTGGGATCAGGCTGGTTTTGCCTTAAAAAGGCAAAAATTCTAAGCCTGCGGGTGGCGGTTCCGGCGAGAAACTAATTATTTTTGCAGCCTCAAATGACGCCGTGGAGTTAAACCCGACCCTTGTGGACGTGAGGCCGGGAATAAAATTTGGAGGGTCAAACCTTGATTCCTTGGGAAACGGGTCGGTGAGATCAGGCTGGTTTTGCCGAAAAATGGCAAAAATTCTAAGCCCGCGGGTGTCTGATCGGGCGCAAAAATTTTTTTTTTTGCAGGATGAAATGTCATCGCGGAATTAAATCTGACCTTGCCGGAAGTGAGGCTGGGCAGAAAATTTGGAGGGTCAATGCTCGATTCCTTGGGAAATGGAGACGGCGGGATCAGGCTAGCTTTCCCTAAAAATGGCAACAACTCTAAGCTCGTGGGTGGTGGTTCCGGCGAAAAACAAAATTTATTTGCTGGCTGAAATGACGCCGCTGAGTTAACCCCGACCTTGCCACAAGTGACGCTGGGAAGAAAATTTGGAGGGTCAAGCCTTGGTTCCTTGGTCAACGGGTCAGCGAGATGAGGCTGGTTTTGCCTAAAAATGGCAACAATTCTAAGCCCGCGTGTGGCGATTCCGGCGAGAAACAAAATTTTTTTGCAGGGTGAAATGACGCTGCTGAGTTAACCCCGACCTTGCCGGAAGTGACGCTGGGCAGAAAATTTGGAATGTCAAGCCTTGGTTCCTTGGGAAACGGGGTCTGCGGGATCAGGCTGGTTTTGACTAAAATTGTCAAAAACTGTATGCCCGCAAGTGGCGTTTCCGGCACAATGTGAAATTTTTTTTGCAGGCTGAAATAGTGCTGCGGAGTTATTCCTGACCTTGCCGGAAGGGAGGTTGAGCAAAAAATTTGGAGGGTCAAGACTTGGTTCCTCTGGAAACTGAGTCGTTGGGATCAGGCTGGCATTGCCTAAAAATTGTAAAAATTCTAAGCCCGCTGGTGGTGGTTCTGGCGAAAAACGAAATTTTTTTGCAGGCTGAAATGACACCGCGGAGTTAACCCCGACCTTTCCGGAAGTGAGACTGGGCAGAAAATTTGGAGGGTCAAGCCTTGCTTCTTTGGGAAACGGGATCGGTGGAGTCAGGCTGGTTTTGACTAAAAATGGAAAAAATTCTAAGCCCACGGTTGGCGAATCCGGCGAAATACAAAATTTTTTGGCCAGCTGAAATAATGCCACGGAATTATCCCAGACCTTGCCAGAAGTGAGGTTGGACAGAAAATTTCGAGGGTCAAGCCTTGGTACCTTGGGAAACGGGGTCGGCGGAATCAGGCTGGTGTTGACTAAAAATTTCAAAAATTCTAAGCCCGCGGGTGTCGGATCCGGCGAAAAACAAAATGCTTTTTGCCGGCCGAAATAGCGCCACCGGAGTTAACCCCGACCTTGCCGGAAGGGAGACTGGCCAGAATATTTGGAGGGTCAAGACTTGGTTGCTTAGGAAATGGGGTCGGCGGGATCAGGCAGGTTTTTACCAAAAAAAAAAAAATTCAAGCCCCCGGGGGGCATTTTTCCGGGGGAAAAAAATTTTTTTGTGCCCGGGTTTAAAAAGGCACGGGAGATAACCCGACCTTCCCAAGGACGTGGAAAGAAAATTTTTTAGGGTCAAGCCTTGGTTCCTTGGGAAAACGGGTCTTTATTTCCTAAAAATGGCAACAAAATTTTTACCCCTGTGTCGTTTCGGCAGAAACAAAAATTTTTTTTCGGGTTTAAATGACCTGTGAGTTAACCCCGACCTTGCCCAAAGACGTGGGAGAAAATTTGGAATGTCAAACCTTGGGTTTCCCTTGGGGGAAGGGGGTTTTGGGTTTTAGGTGGTTTTTACTAAAAAATTTAAAAACTGTATGCCCCCAGGGCGTTTCTGACGAAAAGTGAAATTTTTTTTGCAGGCTGAAATAGTGCCAAGGAGTTATCCCTGACCTTGCCGGAAGTGAGGGTGAGCAGAAAATATGGAGGGTCAAGACTTGGTTCCTTGGGAAACGGAGTCGTTGGGATCAGGCTAGCATTGCCTAAAAATTGTAAAAATTCTAAGCCCACTGGTGGCGGTTCTGGCGAAAAACAAAATTTTTTTGCAGGCAGAAATGGTGCCACAGAGTTAACCCCGACCTTGCCGGATGGGAGGCAAGGTAGAAAATTTGGACGGTTAACCCTTGGGTCCCTGGGAAAAGGGGTCAGCGGGATCAGGTTGGTTTTGACTAAAAATGGCAAATTCTAAACCCGCGGGTGGCGATTCCGGTGAGAAACGAAAAAGCGCCGCGGAGTTAACCCCGAACTTGCCGGAAGTGAGACTTGTCAAAAAATTTGGAGGGTCAACGCTCGATTCCTTGGGAAACGGGGTCGGCGAGATCAGGCTGGTTTTGACAAAAAATGCCAAAAATTCTGAGCCAGTGGGTGGCGATTCCGGTGAAAAACAAAATTCTTTTTTCCGGCTGAAATAGCCCCACGGAGTTAACCCGGACCTTGGTGGAAGTGAGACTGGGAAGAAAATTGGGAGGGTCAATGCTCAATTCCTTGGGAAAAGGGGTGGGCGGGATCAGGTTGGCCTTGCCTTAAAATGGCAAAAATTCTAAGCCCGCCGGTCTCGAAAAAAATAAATTTTTTTTTGACGCCAGAAATGGCACCGCAGAGTTAACTCTGACATTGCCGAAAGTTAGGCTGGGCAGAAAATTTGCAGGTCAGCCTTGGTTAATTTGGTAAACAGGGGGGTCGGCGGGAACAGGCTGGTTTTGCCTAAATATGGCAAAAATTTAAGCCTGCGGGTGGCGATTCTGGTGAAAAACAGAATTTTTTACCAGCAGAAATGGCGCCGTGGAGTTAACCCCAACCTCGCAGGAAGTGAGGCTGGACAAAAAATTTGGACGATCAAGCCTTGGTTCTGTGGGAAAACTGGGGTCAGTGTGCTGCGGGGAAAAAGCTGGACTTTCCGTAAAGTATGGCAAAAAATTCTAAGCCACAGAGTTGTCGGTTCTGCGACAAAAACGATTTTTTTTTTCCCTCCTGAAATAGCACCACGGAGTTAACCCCAACCTAGCCGGAAGTGAGGTTGGGCAGAAAATGCGGAGGGTCAAGCCTAGGTTCCTTGGGAAACGGGGTCGGCGGGATAAAGCTGGTTTTGCCATAAAAATGGGCAAAAAACGAGCCTCGTGGGTGGGCGATTCGGCGAAAAACGATTTATTCTGCCTCCCGTAATTGTTGCAGCGGAATTAATTTAAACACCCAACCTTGACGGAAGGGTGGCTGGGCACAAACTTTGGATGCAGGGTCAAGCCTAGATTTCTTGGAGAATCGGCGGTCGGCAGGGGGATTAAAGCTGGTTCTATGCCTAAAAAAATGGTAAAAATTCTAAGCCCGCGAGTGGCCATTCCGGTGAAAAACGGAATTTAATTTACCGTTTGAAACGGCACCGCAGAGTTAACACCGACCTTGCCGGCAGTGACGCCGGGCAGAAAATTTGGAGGGTCAAGCCTTAGTTCCTTGGGAAGGTTGTCGACTAGATCAAACCTGTTTTTGGATAATAATGGCATGAATTCTAAGCCTGGCGTCTTGTGCGCGGTTCCGGCGGTAAAAACAATTTTATTGCCCCAGGAAAATGGCGCCTGCGAAGTTAACCCATTCCTTGCCGGTGTGGGGATGGGCAAGAAAATTTGGAGGGTCCATTGCCTTGGTCCCTAGGGAAATGGGGTCCGGCAAGCATAAAGCTGTTTTATTGCCTAAGAATGGCAAAATTTCGAAGCCTGTGGGTGAGTGATTTCCGCCAAAAAAACGTAATTTTATATACATTTGGAAACGGCAGCCGCAGAGTCGATCGTTAACACCGTCCTTGCCGGAGGGAAGTGACACCGGCAGAAAATTTGGAGGGTTAATGCTCGATTCCTTGGGAAATGGAGACGGCGGGATCAGGCTGGCTTTGCCTAAAAATGGTAACAATTCTAAGCCCGTGGGTGGTGGTCCCGGCGAAAAACGAAATTTATTTGCTGGCTGAAATGACGCCGCTGAGTTAACCCCGACCTTGCCACAAAGTGAACGCTGGGAAGAAAAATTTGGAGGGTCAAGCCTTGGTTCCTTGGTAAACGGGGTCAGCGAGATGAGGCGGGTTTTGCCTAAAAATGGCAAAAAAATTCATAAGCCCAGCGCGTTGGCGGATCTCGGCCGAGAATGGAGAAACAAAATTTTTTTTGCAGGGCTGAAAATGACGCTGCTGAGTTAACCACGACCTTGCCGGAAATGACGCTGGGCAGAAAATTTTGTAGGTCAAGCCTTGGTTCCTTGGGAAACGGGGTCGGCGGGACCTGGCTGGTTTTGACTAAAAATGTCAAAAACTGTATGTCCGCGAGTGGCGTTTCCGGCGAAAAGTGAAACTTTTTTTGCAGGCTGAAATAGTGCCGCGGAGTTATCCCTGACCTTGCCGGAAGGGAGGTTGAGCAGAATATTTGGAGGGGTCAAGACTTGTTTCCTTGGAACGGAGTCGTTGGGATCAGGCTGGCATTGACTAAAAATTGGAGGGTCAAGACTTGGCTCCTTGGGAAATGGGGTCGGCTGGATTAGGCTGGTTTTGCCTAAAAAGGGCAAAAAATTCTAAGCCCGCGGGTGGCGGTTCTGACGGAAAAACAAAATCTTTTTTGTTAGGTTGAATATGATGAAGCACGGCTAGTAAACCACGACCTTGACGGAAGGGAGGAATGGGCACAGAAATTTGGATGAGTATAGTCTTGCGTTCCTTAGGTAACCGGGGTCGGTGGGATCAGACTGGTATTGCCTAAAAATGGCTAAAAATTCTAAGCGGGTGCGGTGACTGGCACCGGTTACGGTTGGTGAAAAAACAAAACTTTATAGCAGTTGAAATGACGCGCCAGAGATAACCCCCGACCCTACCGGACGGTCGAGTGGGCTGGGAGAGAATTTGGGAGGGTCATAACGCCATTGGTTCACTTGAGGAAACGGGTCGGCAGGATTCAGGCTCGCTTTTAGCTAAAAATGGAAAAAATTCGAAGCCCGGGGTGGCGTTTCCGGCTAAAATGATATTTTTTTGCAGGCTGATGGATTTACCCCCAGCGGTTAACCCCTAACCTTGCCGGTAGTGAGGCAGGGCAGAAAATTTGGGGGGATCAAAGCCCTGGTTCCTTGGGAAACGGGGTTGGCGGGGATCAGGCTGGTTTTTGCCTAAAAAAATTTCTCAAAAATTCTAATCCGCGTGGGTTGTAGGATCCGGCGAAAACAAAAATGCTTTTTGCCGACGAAATAAGAGCCACGGAGACGTTAACCCCGGACCTTGCCGGAAGGGACCACTGGCCAGAATATTTGGAGGGTCAAAGGCTTTGGTTCCTTGGGAAACAGGGCGGGTCTGCGTCGGAGGATCAGGAATGGTGTTGCTATAAATAAATTGGCCAAAAAACTCTAAGCCGCGGCTGGCGGTTCCAGTGAAAAACGAAATTTTTATGCAGGCTGAAATGAAGCTGCAGATATAACCCCGACCCTGCCAGACGTGAGGCTGGGCAGAGATCTATGAAGGGCTCCAAGCATTGGTTCTTGGAAATGGGGTCGGCGGGATAAGGCTGGTTTGCGCTAAATAAATTGCAAAAATTTATCAGATGACGCGGGTGTCGGTTCCGCGCGAAAAACATAAATTTTTTTGCAGGCTCAAATGATGGAGTGGTGTTTTACCAGACCCCTGCCGGACGTGGTGATAGAAAACATTTGGAGGGTCAATGCTCGATTCCTTCCGAAACGGGGTCTGTAGGGAATCAGGTGGTTTTGCCTAAAAATGGCAAAAATTCTAAGTACCGGGAGTGGTGGTTTGGCAGAAAAACTAAATTTTTGTGCAGGCTGAAATGACAGCGTGCAGAGTTTAACCTACGACCTTGCCAGAATGTAGAGGCTTGGCAGATTATTTGCGAGAGTAAGAGTCAAGACTGGTTCCTTGGGAAACGGAGTCGTCATATAGCGGGATCAAGACTGGTTTTGCACTAAAAATGGCAACAATTCTAAGCCCGCATTGTGGCCGGTTCCAGCGAAATAACAAAATTTTTTTTGCAGGCTGAATGAGGCCCCAGAGTTAACCCGAGCCTGTTGAACGTCGAGGCTGAGCGAAAATTTGGAGTCTCAAGCCTTTATTACTTGGGGAAATCGGGGGCCGAGTCGCGGGATCAGGGCTGGTTTGCCTTAAAAAGGCTAAAAACTTCTAAGCATGCGGGTGGACGGGTTCCGGCATGAAACTAATTTTTTTTTGCCAGCATCAAATGACGCCGTGGTGCTTAAACCCGACCCTTGTGAACGTCAGGAGGCCGGGGAAGAAATGTTGGAAAAGGGTCAAGCCTTGGTTCCTTGGGAAAACTGGGTCGTCGAGATCAGGCTGGTTTTGCCGAAAAATAGGCCAAAATATATTTTTTTTTTTCTAACCACGTGGGGTGTCGGATCCGGAAAAAAAGATTTTTTTTTTTTGCAGGATGAAATGTCAATAGCGAAATTTTAACCTGTCCTTGAAGTAAAGTGAGACTGGGCTGAAAATTTGGTGGGTATATTGCGACGATTCCTTGGGTAAAACGGTCCCGGGGGAAAGCGGGATATCAGGCTAGCTCTTTCCTAAAAAATGGCAAACAAACACTCTTCAAGCTGTGGGTGGTGGGGTTCCAGCGAAAACCAAAATTTATTTGATGGCTGGAATGACGCCGCTCGAGTTAACCCCACCTTGCCCAAGGTGACGCTTGGGAAGAAAATTTGGAGGGTCTAGGGCTTGGTTCCTTGGGAAACGGGTCAGCGAGATGAGGCTGGTTTGGCCATAATAAATTCTAAGCCCACGTGTGGCTGATTCCGGCAGAGAAACAAATTTTTTTGCAGGATGTAATTGACGCTGCTGAGTTAACCCCGACCTTGCCGGGAAATTGAGCTGGGCTGAAAATTTGGAATGTCTATGAATAGGTTCTTGGGAACGGCGGTCTGCGGGGAGATCAGGCTGTCGTTTTTGACTCAAAAATGTCAAAAAACTGTATGACCCGCGTGTGGCGTTTCCGGCGAATCAGTGAATTTTTTTTTTGCAGGCTGGGACAATAGTGCAGCGCAGCCAGTTATCCTGACCTGCCGGAAGGGGAGGTTAGCAGAAAATTTGGGGAGGGGTCAAGACATTGGTCTACTGGAAAACGGTGGTTGTTGGGATCAGGCTTGGCATTGCCCTAAAAAATTGTAAAAAATTCTAAGCCACGTGGTGGTGGCTTGGGCGAAAAACGAAATCTTCTGCGGCTGAAATATACACCGTGGAGTTAACCCCGACCTTTCCGGAAGTGAGATGGGACAGAAAAATTTGGAGGGTCATGCCTTGCTTCTCCTTGGGAAACGGGAGTCGGTGGAGTCAGGCTGGTTTGACCTCAAAAATGGAAAAAAAAAAAAAAATTCTAAGCTGCGGGTGTCGGTTCTTGGCGAAAAAACAAAATGTTTTCTGACGGCTGTAATAGCGCCAACCGGAGTTAAACCGACCTTGCTGGGGAAGTGAGGTTGGACAGGAAAATTTCGAGGGTCAAAAGCCTTGGTTCCTTGGGAAACGGGTCGGCAGACAGAATCAGGCTGGTTTTTGACTAAAACACAAAAAATTCTAAAAGCACGCGGTGGCGGGCTCGGCAAAAAAACTAAATTTTTTGTTAGGCTAATCTGGACACAACGGAGTTAAACCCGACCTTGCTGCAAGTGACGCTTGGGAAGAAAAATTTGGAGGGTTCCATAGCCTTGGTTCCTTGCGGAAAGGGGCAGCGAGATGAGGACTGGTTGTGATCTAAAAAATGGCCAAATAATTCTTAGCTGCGTTGTTGTGGCACGATTCCGGCCGGAGAAACAAATTTTTTTGCAGGCTGAAATGGGATCGCTTGAAGAGTTAACCCCGACCTTGCCAGGAAATTGTCGCTGGGCAGAAAATTTGGATGTCAAGCCCTGGTTCCTTGGGAAACGGGGGTCTGCGGGATCAGGCTGGTTTTGACTAAAAATGTCAAAAACTGTATGCCCACGAGTGGCGTTTCTGACGAAAAGTGAAATTTTTTTTGCAGGCTGAAATAGTTGCCCAAGGGAGTTTATCCCTGAACCTTGCCGGAAAGTGAGTTGAGCAGAAAATATGGAAGGTCAAGACTTGGTTCCTTGGGAAACAGAGTCGTTGGGATCAGGCTAGCATTGCCTAAAAATTTAAAAAATTCTAAGCCCGCTGGTGGCGGTTCTGGCGAAAAACGAAATTTTTTTGCAGGCAGAAATGGTGCAACAGAGTTAACCCCGACCTTGCCGGGTTGGAGGCATGGTAGAACAATTTGGCAGGGTTAAGCCTTGGGTCTTGGGAAATGGCGTACAGCGGGATCAGGTTGTTTTGACTAAAAATTGGCTAGATTCTCAAACCCGCCGGGCTGGCGATTACCGGTGGAAACGAAATAGCGCCGCGGAGTTAACCCCGAACTTGCCGGAAGTGAGACTTGTCAAAAAATTTGGAGGGTCAACGCTCGATTCCTTGGGAAACGGGGTCGGCGAGATCAGGCTGGTTTTGACAAAAAATGCCAAAAATTCTGAGCCAGTGGGTGGCGATTCCGGTGAAAAACAAAATGCTTTTTGCCGGCTGAAATAGCCCCACGGAGTTAACCCGGACCTTCGCGGAAGTGAGACTGGGAAGAAAATTGGGAGGGTCAATGCTCGATTCCTTGGGAAAAGGGGTCGGCGGGATCGGGTTGGCCTTGCCTTAAAATGGCCAAAAATTCTATAGCCGACGGTCTCGCAAAAAAAAAATTAAATTTTTGTGTCGGCGAAAGAAATGGCACCGCAGAGTTAACTCTGACATTGCCGGAAGTTAGGCTGGGCAGAAAATTTGCAGGGTCAAGCCTTGGTTCCATGGTAAACGGGGTCGGCGGGATCAGGCTGGTTTTGCCTAAATATGGCAACAATTCTAAGCCCGCGGGTTGTGGTTCCTGCGAAAAACGATTTTTTTTTTGCCTCCTAAAATAGCACCACGGAGTTAACCCCGACTTTGCCGGAAGTGAGGTTGGGCAGAAAATGTGGAGGGTCAAGCCTTGTCCTTCGGAAACGGGGTCGCCGCGATCAAGCTGGTTTTGCCTAAAAATGGCAAAAATTTTGAGCCTGCGGGTGGCGATTCCGGCGAAGAACGATTTTATTCTGCCTCCTGAAATGGTGCTGTGGAGTTAAACCCCGACCTTGCCGGAAGGGAGACTGGGCAAGAAAATTTGGAGATCAAGCCTAGGTTACTTGGAAACCCGGGGTACGGTGGGATATAAAGCTTGGTTTTAGCCTAAAAAATGGCAAAAATGGCCTTGAGGGTGGCGATTCCGGCGAAAAACGATTTTATTCTGCCTCCTGAAATGGTGCCGTGCGTTTAAACCCCAACACTTGCCGGAAGGGGAAGGGATGGGCAGAAAAAATTTGGCAGGGTCAAGCCTAGATTCTTGGGAAACGGGCGGCGGTCGGCCAGGATTAAAGCTGGTTTTGCCTTAAAAAATGGTTAAATAATTATTCTAAGCCCCAGAGGAGTGGCCATTCCGGTGTCAAACGGTATTTAATTTACCGTTTGAAACGGCACCGCAGAGTTAACACCGACCTTGCCGGCAGTGACGCCGGGCAGAAAATTTGGAGGGTCAAGCCTTAGTTTCTTGGGAAAGGTGTCGATGAGATCAACCTGTTTTTGTCTAAAAATGGCAAGAATTCTAAGCCAGCGTGTGGCGGTTCCGGCGTAAAACAATTTTTTTGCCTCCTGAAATGGCGCTGCGGAGTAACCCCGACCTTGCCGGAAGTGTGGCTGGGCAGAAAATTTGGCGGGTCAGCCTTTTTGGTCCTAGGGAAATGGGTCGCAGCATAAAGCTGTTTATTGCCTAAAAAATGGCAAAAATTCCGAAGACTGGTGGGGTGGCGATTCCGTCCAAAAAACTGAATTTTATTTACCGTTTGAAACGGCGCCAACTGGAGTTAACACGACCTTGCCGAAAGTGAAGCTGGGGCAAGAAAATTGGAGGGTTCCAATGTTCATTTCACTTAGGAAAACCGTTTTACCTGTTTGTCGGTGGGATCAGGCTGGCTTTGAACTAAAAATGGCAAAATTTGAGCTTGCGGGTGGCGATTCCGGGCGGAAAAAAACTATTTTATTTTGCCCTCCTGAAATGGTGATGCCGCCAGAGTTAACCCCGACCTTGCCGGAAGGGACGCTGGGCAGAAAATTTGGAGGGTCAAGCCTTGGTTCCTTGGGAAACAGGGTCGGCGGGATCAAGCTGGTTTTGCATAAAAATGGCAAAAATTCTAAGCCCGCGGGTGGCGGTTCCAGTGAAAACCATTTTATTTTTACCTCCTGAAATGGCATCGCGGAGTTAGCCCCGACCTTTCTGGAAGTAAGGCTGGGCAGAAAATTTGGAGGGTCAAGCCTTGGTTCCTTGGGAAACGGGGTCCTCGGCATCATGCTGGATTTGCCTAAAAATGGCACAGATTCGAAACCCGCGGGTGGCGGTTCCGCTGAAAAACAAAATTTTTTTGCCAGTTGAAATGGCGCTGTGGAGTTAACCCCGACCTCACCGGAAGTGAGGCTGGGCAGAAAATTTGGAGGGTCAAACCTTGGTTCCTTGGGGAACGGGGTCGGCAGAATCATGCTGGCTTTGCATAAAAATGGCAGAAATTCTAAACCCGCGGGTGAGGATTCCCCCGAAAAACTAATTTTTTGTTCCAGCTGAGGTGGCGCAGCGGATTTAACCCTTACCGGAAGCGAGGCTGGGTGAAAAATTTGGCATGTGAAACCTTGGTTCCTTGGGAAACGGAGTCTGTTGGATTGGGTTGGTTTAGCAAAAAAATGGCAAAAATTGTAAGCCCGTAGGTGGGGATGCCCCCGAAAAACTAAATTTTTTGCCGGCTGAGACGGCACTGCAGAGTTAACCCTTACCTTGCCAGAAGTGAGGCTGGGCAGAAAAGTTGTCGGCTCAAACCTTGGTTCTTTTGGAAACGGAGTCAGCAATATTGGGCTGGTTTTGCATAAAAATGGCAAAAATTCTAAGCCTGCGGGTCGGGATTCCTTAAAAACGAAAAAAAAAATTCCGGCCGTGATGCCACACTGGATTTAACCACAACCTTGCCGAAAGATAGGCTGAGTGGAAAATTTGTTGGCTCAAGTCTTGGTTTCTTGGGAAACGGGATCAGTGGAATCATGCTGATTTAGCAGAAAAATGGCAAAAAATCGAAGCCCACGGGTGGGGATTCCCCTGAAAAACTAATTTTGTTTGCCGGCTCAGATGGCGCCGCAGAGTTAACATTTACCTTGCCAGAAGTGAGGCTGGGTGGAAAATTTGGCAGGTCAAGCCCTGGTTCCTTGGGAAACAGGGTCGGCGGGATCTGTCTTGTTTTGCCGACACTTTGAAAAAATCTAAACCCGCAGGTTGGGATTCACTGAAACGGCACCACAGATTTAACCCTTACCTTTCCGAATGGAGGCTGGGCAGAAAATTTGGCGGCTCAGGCCTTGGATCTGTGGGAAATGGGGTCCCTTGATATTGGGCTGATTTTGCATAAAAATGGCAAGCCCGGTGGCGGTTCCGGCGAAACCGAAATTTTTTTGCAGGGTGAAATAATGCCGCAGAGTTAACCCCGACCCTGCCGGACGTGAGGCTGGGCAGAAAATTTGGAGGGTCAAGCCTTGGTTCCTTGGGAAATGGGGTCGGCGGGATCAGGCTGACAGAAAAATGTCAAAAATTCTAAGCCCGCGGGTAGGGATTACATCGAAAAACTAAATTTTTTGCGGGCTGAAATGGTGCCGCAGATTTAACCCCTACCTTGCCGGAAGTGGGGCTGGGCAGAAAATTTGGAGGGTCAAGCCTTGGTCCTAGGGAAATGGGGTCGGCAGCATAAAGCTGTTTATTGCCTAAAAATGGCAAAAATTCGAAGCCTGTGGGTGGCGATTCCGCCACAAAACTGAATTTTATTTACCGTTTGAAACGGCGCCACAGAGTTAACACCGACCTTGCCGAAAGTGACGCTGGGCAGAAAATTTGGAGGGTCAATGTTCAATTCCTTAGGAAACCGTGTCGGTGGGATCAGGCTGGTTTTGCCTAAAAATGGCAAAAATGAGCCTGCGGGTGGCGATTCCGGCGAAAAACGATTTTATTCTGCCTCCTGAAATGGTGCCGCAGAGTTAACCCCGACCTTGCCGGAAGGGAGGCTGGGCAGAAAATTTGGAGGGTCAAGCCTAGATTCCTTGGGAAACGGGGTCGGCAGGATAAAGCTGGTTTTGCCTAAAAATGGTAAAAATTCTAAGCCCGCGGGTGGCCATTCCGGTGAAAACCATTTTATTTTTACCTCCTGAAATGGCATCGCGGAGTTAGCCCCGACCTTTCTGGAAGTAAGGCTGGGCAGAAAATTTGGAGGGTCAAGGCTTGGTTCCTTGGGAAACGGGGTCCTGGGGATCAGGCGGGTTTTTGCCTAAAAATGGCAAAGATTCGAAACCCGCGGGTGGCGTTTCCGCTGAAAAACAAAATTTTTTTGCCAGTTGAAATGGCGCTGTGGAGTTAACCCCCGACCTCACCGGAATGAGGCTGGGCAGAAAATATGGCGGGTCAAACCTTGATTCCTTGGGAACGGGGTCGGCAGAATCATGCTGGCTTTGCATAAAAATGGCAGAAATTCTAAGCCCGCGGGTGAGGATTCCCCCGAAAAACTAATTTTTTGTTCCAGCTGAGGTGGCGCAGCGGATTTAACCCTTACCGGAAGTGAGGCTGGGTGAAAAATTTGGCATGTGAAACCTTGGTTCCTTGGGAAACGGAGTCTGTTGGATTGGGTTGGTTTAGCAAAAAAATGGCAAAAATTGTAAGCCCGTAGGTGGGGATGCCCCCGAAAAACTAAATTTTTTGCCGGCTGAGACGGCACTGCAGAGTTAACCCTTACCTTGCCAGAAGGGAGGCTGGGCAGAAAAGTTGTCGGCTCAAACCTTGGTTCTTTTGGAAACGGAGTCAGCAATATTGGGCTGGTTTTGCATAAAAATGGCAAAAATTCTAAGCCTGCGGGTCGGGATTACTTAAAAACGAAAAAAAAAATTCCGGCCGTGATGCCACACTGGATTTAACCACAACCTTGCCGAAAGATAGGCTGAGTGGAAAATTTGTTGGCTCAAGTCTTGGTTTCTTGGGAAACGGGATCAGTGGAATCATGCTGATTTAGCAGAAAAATGGCAAAAAATCGAAGCCCACGGGTGGGGATTCCCCTGAAAAACTAATTTTGTTTGCCGGCTCAGATGGCGCCGCAGAGTTAACATTTACCTTGCCAGAAGTGAGGCTGGGTGGAAAATTTGGCAGGTCAAGCCCTGGTTCCTTGGGAAACAGGGTCGGCGGGATCGGTCTTGTTTTGCAGAAAAATTGAAAAAATCTAAACTCGCAGGTTGGGATTCACTGAAACGGCACCACAGATTTAACCCTTACCTTTCCGGAAGGGAGGCTGGGCAGAAAATTTGGCGGCTCAGGCCTTGGATCTGTGGGAAATGGGGTCATTGATATTGGGCTGATTTTGCATAAAAATGGCAAGCCCGGGTGGCGGTTCCGGCGAAAACCGAAATTTTTTTGCAGGCTGAAATAATGCCGCAGAGTTAACCCCGACCCTGCCGGACGTGAGGCTGGGCAGAAAATTTGGAGGGTCAAGCCTTGGTTCCTTGGGAAATGGGGTCGGCGGGATCAGGCTGACAGAAAAATGTCAAAAATTCTAAGCCCGCGGGTAGGGATTCCATCGAAAAACTAAATTTTTTGCTGGCTGAAATGGTGCCGCAGATTTAACCCCTATCTTGCCAGAAGTGAGGATGGGTGGGAAATTTGGCGGGTCAAGCCTTGGTTCCTTGGCAAACGGGGTTGATGCTATCGGGCTGGTTTTGCAGAAAAATGGCAAAAATTCTAAGCCCGCGGGTGGTGATTTCAGCGAAACGAATTTTTTTTTGTGGCAGAAATGGCGCCGCAGAGTTTACCCCTACCCTGCCAGAAGTGAGGCTGGGTGGAAAATTTGAAAGGTCAAGTCTTGGTTCATTTGGAAAAGAGGTTGGTGGGATTGGGCTTTTTTAGCAGGAAAATGGCAAAAATTCTAAGATCAGTGAGGTATGAGAAGATCGAGGAAAGGGCCAATTCCGTGATGCCGAGGGATGAGAGGATTTGTAGCAGGATGGAATGGTTGACAGTGTCAAAGGAAAAGGACAGGTCTAGAAGGAGAAGGACAGAGTAATGGCGTGAAGCTAGCAGTTGCTAGGTCTTTGGTGACCTTGGTTAGGGCGTTTTCGGTAGAGTGGTGGGTCTGAAACCAGATTGTAGAGGGGCAAGAAGAGAGTTGGAGGAGAGGTGTGAGGACATTTGAAGATAGACGTACTGCTCGAGGAGATTGGAGGCACAAGGAAGCATTGGGTAGGGCACTAGTTGGACAGAAAGGAGGGATCAAGAGATGTCTTTTTAAGGATGGGTGTGATGGTAGCATGTTTAAAGGAGGAAGGGAAGATGCCAGAGGTTAGCAATAGGTTGAAAAGGTGGGTAAGTGATGGGATGATAGCAGCACTATGGTTTGGGATGAGGTGGGATGTCAGTGGGTCAAGATTACTGGTAGTGAGGATGGATTTGGACAGTAGAGAGGAAAGGTTATCGTGAGTAAAAGTGAGGAAGCAGGTTTAGGGGGAAGAGCATTGTACAGAAATAGAGATGGGCGCGGCGGACTGTGGGGTGAAGGTTTCTCTGATGAGTTTGATCTTGTGTAGGAAGTGAATGATAAATTCTTCTGCTGAAAGGAGAGATGGGGGAGCAGATTCTGGTAAACGGAAGAGAGAGTTGAAGGTGTTGAATAGTTGTCTGGGGTTGTGAGACAGAGAGGATATGAGAGTGGTGAAGTAATCCTGTTTGGCTAAGGGGAGTGTAGATTTAAATATGTAGAATGATTGTTTGTATGAGTCGAAGTCATCGGTGGAGCGGGTTTTCTTCCAGAGGCGTTCAGCAATTTTGGAAGCTCATCTCAGCTTTTTGGTGGTCTGTGTGCCAGGGTTGTCTGTTCATTTTGCGAGTTCTATTGTGTGTGAGATGAGCGACTGTGTCAAGGGTTGTGGTGATTGTGTGGTTGTAGAAAATGGTGGCTGCATCTGAGTGAGGATATTAGGATACGTTAGAAAGAGGTGCAAGATAGAGAGAGTGCAAGGGTTAATGTTTTGTAGATTTCTGTGGGGGTGTACTAGATGTGAGATAGGAGGGGCAGGTGGAGTGGAGATGGTGGAGAAGGTAAGCAGATTGTGGTCCGATATGGGGTGGGGAGAGTTTGAGAGGTCAGATGGGGCAGAGGCGGGTGAGAATGAGGTCCAGTGTGTGTCCATCTTTGTGAGTGGCTCCAGAGGTCCACTGTGAGAGGTCGAAGGAAGCAGAGTGAAAGGAGTTTGCTGGCAGCAAAGTGTGGGGTGTCGATTGGGATGTTGAAATCTCCCATGATAATAATGGGGATGTCAGTGGAGAGAAAGTGGACAAGCCAGGAAAGTGGTCAAGGAAGGCAGTGGCAGGGCCTGGCGGTCAGTAGACAACAGCCACTTGGAGGTTGGAGGGGCGTAGATGCCAAAGGAGGAGAATGTGAGGGAAGACAGAGGTGGAATGGGGACAAAGGAACAGGTGTCTGACAGGAGAAGGCCAAACCTCAGCCATTCTTGTTACCAAGGCAAGGGGTATGGGTAAGTTGGAGGTTGCCAAAAGAGAGCGCGGAAGTAGAGACTGTGTCAGAGGGTGTAAGCCAGGTTTCCATCAGACCAAGGAAGAGTAAATTATGTGAGATGAACAAGTCATGTGTGTAGGAGAGTTTATTACATACAGACCATGCATTCCAGAGAGCTCCAGGGAGAGAGATAGGGGGAGCAGGGGTAAGGGGGATGTGCTTTAAGTTGAATGGGCTAACGGAGTTTGTAGTGTTGAATCTTTTAGGAAAGGCAGAGACAATAGTGGGAATGTGCTGGGTGGCCCTGAGTTGTGGGAAATTGTCCCCAGAAGCCAGGAGGAGCAGAGGGAGGGTGAGCAGGTGGGAGAAGGATAGACTGCATTTTGGTAGACTGTATTTTGGCTGGGTCTGTTTGGTGTGGAAGAGGTTGGTGGCAGCAGACAGGTGAGCGGGTAGAATGGAAGGAGCGATGTAGAGCTCATTGCCCAGCGAAGGTGTTTGGGGATAAGCAATTAGTATCAGGAAAATGGAGGTTGGGATAATGGAGGAAAGAAAAGCATTGTGTGAGCTAGGTTAGCAAGCTATTAGTGGAAAAAAATATGAGTAGCTGTTACCTTTGCAATCCTTGTTCAATCCTGATTTTATTCTGGTTTTAATTCATACACACATAGAACGGCCACACTTTGAACAAGACCACAGGCGACCATGTCACAGGTGACCATTAAAGACTGATTTACACTAACTAAAGTCCTAATCAGGCGATCAGATGGGAACAAGATATGGGAGGGGTCGAGTCAGCTAACTAGCAAAGTGGGAGAGATTAGGAAACAAGATTACAAAATGAACTACACTGGCTCTATGCACACAGCAGGGGATGGGGATAGAGGAGATGGCATTGTGAAAACAAATTATAGGGTTGTAGTTCAGATGCTGATACATACACAGCTTTGAACACACACAACGATGGCAGGATGATGGTTTTAGTTCAGATTCAGATCCACAACATTGAACACACACAGCGATGGCAGGATGAGGGTTGTAATTCAGTTGCAGATACATACACAACATTTGAACACACATAGCGATGGCAGGATGAGGGTTGTAGTTCAGACGCAGATACATACCTGTGAATGAAACATAGGGTTGGTCAGGTCAGAAGGAAGGAATTCCGTGGAGCGAAGCGAAGGCTGCGATGGGCCTTGAGAACTTTTTCCTTAATTGTCCAGTTTGCGTATTTTGCTATTACTTGACGGGGTTTCGCGTCTCTCTCTCTCCTGGGTGGTCTTCTCTCAATATGTAACGGATCAGGGGGGAGGTCCAATTAAAGAGCAGAAGAAGGGTTTTTGACTAGAAATTATTGTAAAGCTTTTACTGTAACTTGTTCAAGGATACAGAAGAAACGCTAAATATTTTTTCATGCCTTGTTCTCTAAGTCTCCTAATTTGTCACGAAGAATGATTTCTGCATGCATGTTTTTGAGAGATGTTGTGGTGAGTGAAGATATTTTCTTTACAAGTGGTGGCCCTAGCTTTCAGGTCCACTTTTTTTTGAGTATTGGCCGTGAACTGGGTTAGGGCCGAATTAATGGAAGCCTGGATTATATCTATCCGCTCAACGAAATATGGCGTAAGAAGAAGTGATACCTACTAAGCTACCGTTACTGTCTGAAGAGTGAGAGACCGCTGGGCTGGCCGGTGGGAATAGGTTTGGAGGAGTAATATCATTGCTTCCCAAAAGATCCTGAGAGACATCTGCAGTGGTGGATTTCGAGCTAGCAAGTTTATGGTGTGTTTTGTCCTTTTGTGGCTTGTTTTTTGTCATGGCGGGTTGCGGAGAGGAATAAATTTGTGAGTTGCACATCTGTCTTTGTGGTAATTGAGTGAAATTTGTCCATGGTATTACTATGAGAGAGAAGAGGGATTTTAGACACCAGACATCCTTCTGCAGAAGATTAAATATACATGATAGGGTTGAGGGCCCAATCAAGAGCGCAGTGACTTTGTCAAGTAGAGCTGGATTCTGGAATATCTCCGAATAGATCATCTTAATCTTATTAGATTCAATCAGGGGTAGTACAGAGGAGATCCTTTCAGTTGCTTGATGTACCTCTAGGGTTGGTGTATCTGTAACATAAGCGTTTCATTGTACTAACCATACTAGCTTGTCATTTAAGCTATGGATAAAGCACCTGAGCTCTGGTTATATTCTAGACTCAAATAGCTCTAAAAGGATCTGGACTGATGGTAGCTGGTTGTAGATCAGCAAAGTCTCCTCTGCGTGATAAATGTGATCTCCACTGTGATTGATCTTTCTACCCTTTGGTAAATTGAGTGTAGCTTGGGATCTCCTGCTTCTGTGGACTTTGCTATTCTCCCGAGTATTTGTGACTTAGGTAATAGTAAATGCTGACTTGGTTCATTAGAAGCTCTGGTATATCTTTTGGAATTAGGATGTCTATTGGTGAAGTTGTGTCTTCTTGTCACTGCAGATTGTACAACTAAATGTTTTAGAGTGCATTGTGGAAGTTATCGATATGAAAATCCCATAGGCGAGTCTTATGGAAGACTAAAACCTGTGAGTTGCTTAGTTTAAGGCCTGGTTTAACATTCATCGTACAGTATGTAGCAAGCGGGCTTGTCATAGAGTGGGATGTGGTGGGTATGTTACACTTGGAGAAATCACAGGTCAAAAAGCCCTCTAGTTGGAGAAGATGGCTGTCGCAGGTGTTGTTACTGTATAGTAGCTATGCTGCCACAAGATGGACCATTTTCCCGCTTTCACCCTGAAGATTATGTCTTCGTGACAAAAATGGCATCTGTTCCTGCATAATTATGGGTGGTGTATATGATCGGGTCTAGTTATTCAAGTGTGGGCCTCCGCCCAGGGTTTGTCCCCAAATCTGTGCAGCTTGTTGTAGGAAATATATATTATTTATATATAATATATATATATATATATATATATATATATATATATATATATATATATATATATATTTATGTATTTTTCTGTATATCCCATATAAGCTAACATAGAGTAGGCTTTTTCAGTTTCATAGGCCTTGTACAATCTTTAAATGTAGTGAGATCAGGCTTTTTGTCTACAATGTCTACACTTTGTGTGCAATTGTAACATAGTCCTGTTTTGGATATGTAGATCGGATACAGCAGATAGGACATTCATTCCTAACTGAAATGCAAACATCGCTGTTGTTAACATTCTAGTGGGGCTTTTGTATAATGCTGGACTACTAGTCTTCACATTTTACAAGATGTATTAATCCTTTGCATTTCAAGGGAAGGATTGTTTTCATCAAACAAAGTTGAACTGATTCTGTTAATTAGTTTTACATTAGCCAATCAGGCAACTTTTCATGTTACCCAATAGGGGAAAATTGTATAAGAAGTGTTGAAAGATTAAGAGTTAGTGATGGAGGGATGGATGAATGGAGGTAACATCTAGGTATTAAGGGTACACTCATCCATAACTTTCTGGGAAAAGAGCTGTCATCATTGCTGTCTTTTGGGCCTGAAATCTGAAATAAAGGCTTCATCTCTGGAAAAGAACCAAGGTTGTCTGTCCTGGAATTTTACCTGGTGGTGGTGAAAAGTGGACACTTTCTTATAGCTTTGTTATAAGAGCTATAGAGCGGTATATACTTCATTGATCCTGAAGACCCGTATAATTATAACAACATTTTGGTGCCTTGACAAGTGACCAGAAGAAGCTGAAGGATTGTGACCCAAAGTCTACGGTGACATAGGAGTCTGTGCCTGTTTCAGCAAGTTACGACCCAGAAGGAAGTTTGGATCCCACATTTGAAGACTGGTGCCAAAAGGGTTAGTGAATATATTTAATTTATTCTCTATTATCTGTATAGATCTGTTATTGTAGGATGGCTGTAAGCATGTCTAGGGGGGAAGTTATTGTAAAGGGTGATAGGGCTAGTAGTTGGCTGCTAAATTACATAAAGGGCCATGTTGGACCATATGAGATCCCACAGGAATGTAGGCAGTCATGGGATGCCATGAAAAGTTTCCTTAATGAGGAGGCTTTCAATAAGAAGATAACTGAGGAATTGTTGTGCAGAGTTTGTTGTCTTGTTGTATTAAATTGATGGAAATTATTAAAGAAAAAGACAATGAGATTAAGCAACAGGTAGAAAAGTATGAAGCTTTTCAGAAAGAGATGAATGATAAAATGTCGGACCTTAGATTGCATGCAGTGACAACTGGGGAGGCTCTTCTTGCAAAGCTAAAATGTGTGAACATTTAACTGAGGAAAATAAGGAATTGTCAGTAAAAATACAGAGTGTAGAGATGGAGCTGGTAGAATGTAAACATGAAACTAACATTGTGTTTGACAAATTGGCTGAAAAATGTGTTGCAAATCATATAGACAAAAATCTAACCACTACAATTGTTAATGATCAAAATGTGCCGGCAGCTCCTACTACTGAAAAGAGATAAATTAAAAGAAGAATTAACATTAGTGAAAAACGAACGTGATCAGTTACAGGAGGAACTGAATAGGGTGAAAAGGGAGTCAAATATTATTAAAAATGGAGGAAGTTCATCTCCCACCCTAACACATTGCTAAAAAGATTGCCCTCCGCTCACCCTGCAATATTGTAATTTGTTGTCTTCTTTCCATTGTTGAACATCATTGTATGGTTGTGTTACAGTGTGAGACCTACATAGATTCAAATAGACTATCTGCTTCTGACAATAAGAAACCTGTTTACTTTGTCACTGGACATTCCTAAAACTGCTTTGAGGCTAGTAGGAAATGCAAATAAGAGGAGAGGAATAAGGTGTGATACCTGTCAGAATCAAGTAGCTATTTTGATGAATAACATTTGTGTCCCACGTGTTAAATGAAAGCATCATGTGAACTTTATCTAAAATGTTTGGCAAGTATTTTCTTTC
The DNA here is from genome assembly GCA_025379985.1 of Phyllomedusa bahiana. Taxonomy (NCBI): domain Eukaryota; kingdom Metazoa; phylum Chordata; class Amphibia; order Anura; family Hylidae; genus Phyllomedusa; species Phyllomedusa bahiana. Next base: position 23,953 of record JAODAL010020380.1, on the reverse strand, counting down.
AGGTCCCAAAGAAGAAGGGAAAAAAAAAGAAAGGAAAAGAAGAATAATTGTATTGGATGTAAACATCTTCAAGTGAGGGAGTGTGTTCTATGAAAAGAAAATAGTCATATTGAAGAAAAGCATCAAACATCATGATAAGAAGTTTTGTGTCAATGAACCTTTTTCTACTTAAGTCTATGAACTATTCAACATCCCTTTTGTTCTATGGACTATTTGTTTACCATCGTTATGTGTTTATTGTTAAATTGTTTGTTTTTGTTTGTCATTATTTAATATTCCAGAGAGTTGCCCAGAGACAATGATAATGTGGTTTAAGTCTGTTTTGCAAACCCACTTGAACTTGTTTGTGGATGCTACACAAGGGCTTACGTTTAGGAAAGTATCAAAATGGGATCTGGGTACTGATATTTTATCAGGACTCAGATTGGGAATATTAATTTGGAATAGGACAGACCTAGAAGTAACATTTTTGTTAGAGGGTTGGAACAAATACTAATTAAAGAGGGAAGAGTGGATTTTGGCACTCTAGCTGAAGTGAAAATTGATATTCAGGACATTCACACAATTGCTGCAAATTTGCAGGGTATTCAAAGCTCTTTGAATGCACTGAATGATTCACTTAGTCATAATAATATGTTCAAAGCTATAATTTTGTAGTATGATAGTGAACCTACTGAACAATCACCTAAGTCTAGCACTCCAGGAACTTAAAGAAGAGGATAATGGACTGAACTGAACTGTAAACATTTGGCTCTTGTATACTTTTGACAATAGACATTCCTATATGAACTGCATCACCCACCCTTGTTTAAAAGGTGATTGTGCTTGGAGACTTTGAGGTGAGCAATGACATTCCTGTACACCTTCTTCTGCAAGAACAAGCTTCTTATCAAAAAGGACCAAGTGTGGAAACCAATAGACCCCAACTGCTGCGAAATACATTATTATTATTATTATTATTATTTATTTTAGAGCGCCATTGATTCCAGGGCGCTGTACATTCAAGAGGGTTACAAACATAACATAAGTCAAACAAGTTCAATGCTGACAGTATGTGACAATCAACTGGCACAGAGGGAGAGAGAACCCTGCCCGCGAAGGCTTACAATCTACAAGGATGGGGGAAAGAGACAGAAGGTGGGGGCAGACATGTTTGTGGAGGGTGTGGTGACAGAAGGGGTACAATAGTTTATAGGCTATCCCAAAGAGATGGGTTTCCACGTTGCTTTTGAAGCTGGTGAAAGTGGAGGAGAGTCTGATGTGTGAGTTCCAGAGTGTGGGGGAAGCATGGGAGAAATCTTGGAGACGGTTGTGTGAAGAGCTGATAAGGGGAGAGCAGAGAAGAAGGTCCTGTGAGGAGCGGAGATTGTGTGAGGGGGAGTATCTCGAGATTAGGGCAGAGATGTACGGAGGGGAGAGGTTATGGAGAGCCTTGTAGGTCATGGTTAGCAACTTGAAGTGAATTTGCTGGGCAATGGGTAGCCAGTGAAGGGATTGGCAGAGGGGAGAGGCAGGGGAGTAGCGAGGAGAGAGGTGGATAAGACGGGCGGCAGAGTTGATGATGGATTGAAGGGGAGCAAGAGTGCTAGACGGGAGGCCACAGAGAAGGATGTTGCAGTAGTGTAGGCGTAAGATGACAAGGGCATGGACCAGCATTTTTGTAGTGTCAGGGTTGAGGAATGAGCGGATTCGTGAAATATTTTTCAGGTGGAGGTGAGGGCTTGGATGTGTGGTTTGAAGGACAAAGCGGAGTCGAGGGTTATCCCAAGGCAGCAGACTTTTGGGACTGGTGAGAGTGTGGAGCCGTTGACTGTAATAGAGAGATCAGGTGGAGGGATAGAGTGGGAGGGTGGAAAGATAATGAAGTCCATTTTCTCTACATTAAGTTTTAGGAGACGGGAGGAGAAGAAAGAGGATATGGAGGACAGATAATCTGGGATCTTGGACAGTAAAGAGTTGATGTCAGGGCCAGAGATGTAAAGTTGGGTGTCATCAGCATACATGTGGTATTGAAAGCCGTGTGATGCTATGAGCTGACCCAGGCCAAGAGTGTAGATAGAGAAGAGTAGTGGGCCCAGGACTGACCCTTGGGGGACACCAGCAGAGAGAGGTCGAGGGGAGGAGGTGGAGCAAGAATGAGAAACGCTGAACGTCCGATCAGAGAGGTATGAGGAGATCCAGGAAAGGGCTGAGTCCATGATGCCGAGGGAGGAGAGGATTTGTAGCAGGAGGGAATGGTCGACAGTGTCAAAGGCAGAGGATAAGTCTAAGAGGAGAAGGATCGAGTAGTGACGTGAGGCTTTAGCAGTTAATAGGTCATTGGTGACCTTGGTTAGGGCTGTTTCAGTAGAGTGATGGGATCGGAAACCAGATTGCAGTGGGTCAAGAAGAAGGTTGGAGGACAGATGGTTAGACAGTTGAAGATGGATGTGCTGCTCGAGGAGTTTAGAAGCAAATGGAAGCAGTGAGATGGGGCGATAGTTGGACAGACAAGAGGGGTCAAGAGATGGTTTCTTAAGGATGGGTGTTATGGTCGCATGTTTAAAGGAGTAAGGAAAGATGCCAGAGGTTAGTGATAGGTTGAAGAGATGGGCAAGGGCTGGGATGATGACAGCACTAAGGTCAGGGATGAGGTGAGATGGCAATGGATCAAGGTTACAGGTAGTGAGGTTGGATTTGGAGAGTAGAGAGGAGCGCTTGTCATGAGTGACAGTGGAGAAGCAAGTTAGGGTGGAAGTGCGGGGTGAAGGTAGAAGGGGTGGTGGTGGGGACTGTGCAGGCATGGAAGTGGGCAAAGGGGACAATGAGGTAAAGCTTTCTCTGATGAGGTTGGTCTTGTTTAGAAAGTGGGTGGCAAAGTCGTCTGCTGAAAGGAGGGATGGGGAGGAGGTGCTGGTGGACGGAAGAGAGAGTTGAAGGTGTTAAAAAGTTGTCTGGGGTTGTGAGACAGAGAGGATATGAGATTGGTGAAGTAATCCTGTTTGGCTGAGGTGAGTGCAGACTTAAATGTGTGTAGTGATTGTATGTGGTGAAGTCATTGGTGGAGCGGGTTTTCTTCCAGCGGCATTCAGCAATTCTGGAAGCTCGCCTCAGCTGTTTAGTGAAGTCTGTGTGCCAGGGTTGTCTGTTGATTTTGCGGGTTCTGTTGTGTGTGAGAGGGGCAACCAAATCGAGTGTGGAGGAAATTGTGTGGTTGTAAAAAGCAGTGGCTGTGTCAGGGTCATCAAATGAGGATATGGTAGAGAGAGGTGCAAGAGAGTCAGAGAGAGTGCGAGGGTTAAGGTTTTGTAGGTTCCTGCAGGGGTGTACTAGTTGTGAGACAGGAGGAGCAGGTGGGATGGAGATGGTGGAGAAGGTAAGCAGGTTGTGGTCAGATATAGGGTGTGGAGAGTTAGAGAAGTCAGATAGGGGGCAGAGGCGGGTGAAGACGAGGTCCAGTGTGTGTCCATCTTTATGAGTGGCTCCAGAGGTCCACTGGGAGAGGCCGAAGGAAGAGGAGAGTGACAGGAGTTTGCTGGCAGCAGAGTGGGGTGTGTCAATGGGGAGGTTAAAGTCACCCATTATGATAGTGGGGATATCAGTGGAAAGAAAGTGGAGAAGCCAGGAGGCGAAGTGGTCAAGGAAGGCGGTGGCAGGGCCTGGCGGTCGGTAGATGACCGCCACTTGGAGATTGGAGGGGGAGTAGATGCGGACAGAGTGCACCTCAAAGGAGGGGAGGTTGAGAGAAGGAAGCGAGGGAGTGGGGGAAAAGGAACAGGTGTCTGACAGGAGAAGGCCAACACCTCCGCCAGACTCCGCCAGACATGGCTGTGTTCCTTTATGCCAGAACAGCTGGATAAAGTAGATGGTTGTGCTGCTATGCATGCTGGAAGCTGTCTAATCCAACTGCAAAGACTCAACTCAGGATGGAAAGGATAATCCATGGAGCTGGATCAAAAGTCTGCGATTTCGGGGTACCATTATTCACTTGGTAACAGCAAGTACAGTGCTTGAAAAGTGCTTGCAACAATATGCGCTACGACTCACAATAGAAGTATGCAGGAACAAACATTGGCATTAATGCATGCAATAAATGCGGTGGACTACAATTTTCAAATGCTTAAGTCCATTCCCATAAGCCATAATTCCCATCCTGCAAAATCAATCATGAGGCACTTATCTTAGTCGGAATGTGTGGCTTCCTACACTCCATGCTGGTATGTCTATAGCCTTTCCACTAACTAGGCGCACTAACCTTCTTGTCAGATGACGAGAGGATCAGATGTGACAGTGGAAAGGCTATAGACATACCAGCACGGAGTGTAGGAAGCCACACATTCCGACTAAGATAAGTGCCTCATGATTGATTTTGCAGGATACTAGGCTTATGGGAATGGACTTAAGCATTTGAAAATTGTAGTCCACCGCATTTATTGCATGCATCAATGCCAATGTTTGTTCCTGCGTACTTCTATTGTGAGTCGTAGCGCATATTGTTGCAAGCACTTTTCAAGCACTGTTCAAGTACTTATTCAATAAGACACGTTATTAGTATATTATAAAAAAGATGAAAAATAAAAATTACGCAAATTTGAAAATAGTGCTAGAGTTGTCCTAGATGTTTATTGGATTGCATGAAGTTTGGGGCTGGACAGCCTATTCTGGGCAACGTATTCTTTGATTTATAATACGCTGAATATATATATTGAGTTGAACAGCAAGTACAATGCCAGGCACCTCTGACTGTGTGGTGTGTGAATTTGACTCATGGACTGATGACAATAGGAGGAAAGCTGTGAGAGCCAATGTGAACTTAAACCAAGTATATATGGACATTGTTTAAAATGATTTAGGTGATTGGAAGGCCATAGAAAATACCAACACTTAAAGTTGAGTTGGACACATTATTAAAGAGGAGTGATAGGAAGATTATAGAATTACCAATTCTAATAAGAATTTCAGAAGCCCTGGTGCAGCATGGTAGGATACAGCAAAGACCTCTGGCTGCTGTTAGGTTTGCAGGTAGAAAATCAGGAAGTTAGTTCAGCAAACAGCACGGTCCACTGCAGCTGAGTGTCCTTAGGAATCGGCACTAGTAATGTTTGTGGGTGCTGGAATCACTCCAAGAAGGCTCACCTTCCCGATTTTCAGTGATGTGGGTGTGAGGGGAGCATGGTGTAGGGCAGGCAAACTCCGGCCCTCCAGCTGTTGGGAAACTAGAACTCCCATCACGCATTTATATAATCTATAACAGTGAGAATGATGGGAGTTGTAGTGTCCCAACAGCTGGAGGACCGCAGCTTGAGGATGCCTGGGGTAGGGAGACCGGATAGGTGGAACTTGTGTCGGCCTTGTCACAGTCAGTCACAGTATTTGATGCTGCAATTGATTTGTTTTTTGACCACCACAGCTGATATATTGCAGCTTAAGTGGAGAGGTAGGTTGGCCGACCTTCCTGCTATTTTTCAGTGATGGTGCACAAGTAAATGCGGGCTGTACCTCCAGGCAGCGTCAATAGATAGTCTGTGGAAACACAGTCAAACACCTACCGTGTCCCAGCATGAGAATGGCTCAGCCTGTCAGCCTTTCCTTATAAGAGTCCGTGCCACTGTCTGTAGGGTCAGTTTCTTTTGAGTCCTTAGTTTCATATAGGCAGAGCCGATTAGGAAAGTGTTCCCCCTTCTGGGCTCGAATGCTTCTCCTGATCTGGTAATAGTCAGCACTGTGCTAGCGTGTTGCAAGCTCCATGCATATATCTATTGCTATGACACTTGCGTGTCTCCAGAATACACTTACAATGGGGAAAATAAGTTTTTTCATACACTGACGATTTTGCAAGTTTTCCCACCTACAAAGATTAGAGAGGTCTAATTTTTCTGAGAGACAGAACCTGAAAAAAAAATTTGAGATTTGAGATTGGAGGCGGGAAGGAATTTTTTTTCCCTAAAATGAGAACAACTGGTCTCTACCTCATGGTTTTTTTTTTTTTCCTTCCTCTGGATCAACACTAGAGCACAATAGTCTGAACTGGATGGACATCTGTCTTTTTACAGCCTTACAGACTATGAAACGTTGTGTGATCTTAAATAATTAAAGGGATTTTCACCATAGGCTTATTTTTAGAGGGGGTGGTGGAGGGGAATGGTCACCACACAGTGGGGAACGGTCCCCCCCACTTAGCCATTTCAAAAAACAATCCATATGAAAGCATGAGAATATGGTAAGTGGGGAAGGGCACAGCACAGAGGAGGCAGTTAACCCCTTGCCTCCTATATTTCTGTGCATCTTAGGGGGACAGAGTAGGTAGCAGCCTCAAGTGTCGGCGCTGAATGGTAGAGCAGGAGTCAGCAGGGGCTGCTTCACCAATCAGAACTCTGCTTACAGTCCAGCACACTCTATATCTGGGGTTGTGTAGGTATCTTTCCTCCCCTTGTATACCACTTCCCCTATACTCAGCTCTTAACAGAGAAGAAGAGAAGCTCCTGCCTCCCCTGTCTGTAGTGTGAGGAAAAAGCTGCTGACTGAACCAGACTACAGGAGACAGGTAAGGAGGGCACGAGGGTGCTAGGCGTTGTGTGCATGTGAGTAGGGTATGTAGTGTATGTGGCAGATGTGTTTATACTGTATGTACATTGGTCCTCTCCCCCTCTGTATCAGCTGTTAATCACTTCCATTTTCCCCAACATGTACTGCGCGCTGGGAGAAAGAAGTGGCATGTCACTTCTTCCCTGCACTTACGCGCTGGGGAAAATGAAAGTGAATGGGGCCGGCCCCACAGCATTTTAGAAGTACGGACTGGCCTGCGCATACTTCTAAAACAACCAGCACATAGCAGAGCGCACAGTGCACCCCGCTATACGCTGTGTGAACATGCCTTAAGGGTAATTTGCTGCATTGCTCAACCTTTTTTCATTTCCATGTAGAGGGGGAAATATTGTAAGGTGGGCTGGTTCGGCTTCATTGCCAGGGCTGCTTTATAGTCTCAGTCCGGCCCTGAACTTCAGTAATTATCAAACTGTAGTATTATGTTAACAACAGTGACAACAAAATACTATCAGTGACTTAAAAATAGCATAGATGTGTATAATTTGAAATACGATATATTAGAATCACCATAGAATGTTGTGGCACCTATAGTAGGTAAATCTAAATATGCAGTCTGACGTTAACTTCTACTGAATTTCTTCTTAACGATGACAGTTTTAACCATGCAGGGAATTGTAAAACTTATTATCATGAGAGCCACTCGTAACCTTACGGATTGCACCAAGTGTTTGGCGTAAGGCTCCTCCCGGACCCGCTGGGAGAGCTCACAGCACTCCCCCAGACCTTCTAGCTGGGTTAGAGGGGGCTGCTTCACTGCAGGAAGAGGAAGGGACCTCCCACTTTTTGAAATAAAGTCTATGTCTATGGTTTTCTCACTACAAAGATCATACCTGTAATGATGGGGACAGTAAAAATAAGCACTTTTGTAATTTTTTTGTATTATCTAAATCATTTAGTATCGCATCTATGAGCTCATCTGTAATTGTCTAGAGCTAAATCGGAAGCCTGGAGTTGGACCACCCCCTCTTTGCTGTGATTGACTGCCTGATATTTAGTTCAACCCCTGGATGGGACATGCCCCATGTGCTATGATTGGCTGCTTGCATGCTCTGTGCTTACTCCCCACCCCCGAGCTGCATCAAACAAAGTGAAACTGACTGAAGGCTGCTGTCATGGATGCCCCTGCGACCCTCGTCCCGGGTCGCAGGCGTATCCGTGCCCCGACTCTGAGCGGCGCCCCGTCCCCGCAACCTCGGTCCGGGGTCCGCTCAGTTCCCTGCCCGGGTCCCCATGACTTACCCGGCCCACGTCCGCCCGCCGTCTCAGTCCCCCGGCGGGGGCGCGGGGCCCCCCCTTAGGGAGCACGCCGCCGCCGGCAACTGAGATTTAAAGGGACAGTGCGGGCCGTAATGGCCATTACCGGGCACTGCTCCTATTTTAGCCCCCTCTTTCCCAGTGGCCTTTGCCGGATCTTTAGTGCACATGCCTTTTGGGAAAGCTTTCCAGAAACCCTTGTCTTGCCTACCTTTTGACCGAACCCATTTGCTTTACTTTTCCCCCGGACCACAACCTTCCCCTGCCTGATCTTCTTCCTGCCCCGACTACGAGCCTGACTGCCGTTTTACCTCGCCTACCCTTGGCCGCACCGAGGCAACCCCCGGGGGGTAGTGACCTGGGGGACTCCCCCCGCAGCAAGTCCATCCCGCTTTGCCGGGGGGTTTTAGGTGAATACCGGGACCCACTTGATTCCACTCCCTGGTGGGGCTTACCCATGCCTGCGGGGGCCAAGGATCACCCTCCAGCCCTTTTCAGTAAGATCCGGCCATGGATCCCCCAGGTGCCTTTGCCAGCGTCGCCAACATCACCACCTCGTGGTAAAGAAATCAAAACAGATCCCGCACGCACAGCGCTGAGCAGTCTCCTCCACGATGCAGCAGCTCTCGCCACTCCAGCAAAAAGGGGGGCTGCAGGGGTTTTCCTCCCGGGGGCACCCGCTCCAGTTGGTCCTAAGCTCCGCTGTCCATGCCGACAAAGTTTGACGGGGCCCTAAGGCCTGCGGGGGCTTCTCACCCAGTGCTCCCCCATTGGAATTTATTGGGGGGGTCATTCCCCTTTCGAAAGATCCAAGGTCCCCCTTCGTGGTCATCTCCTCTTGAAAAAGCCCTGGCCTGGGTAACTCTTCTCGGGACCGAGGCGATCCGGCACCGCTGACCTGGTAAATTTTCTACGGGGAATTTCCCGTAGTGTCTTCGAAGAGCCTGCCCGCCTTCGTCTGCTAAACCGCCCGGGTTAAACCCTGCGCAAGGGAACGCCTCCGGGGGAGACTACCCCCGTGCAGTTCCACACACAGATCGAAGCGGGTTTGGGAACATCGCATTGTGCCCCGTTCAAGAAGGGGCCTCTCCCCCAGATTAAGGATGCCCCACGCCGCCCGGGCTCTACGTCTTCTTTTTAAGCGACTCACCAAATTTGGCTAACGTTTGATATCCGCTTCACAGAGAGGTGGGGGAGCTCCCCCGGGAGCAAAACCATCCTACCCACGCCGCCATCCCGTCCTGCCCGGTTTTTTTTCTACGGCCTCCACGCCCCTTCCCGCCAGCCGGGAAGAGGCCATCCCCAGTGGATAGACCCCACCGACTCCGGGAAAACTTGCCCAAAAGGGGCGAAAGGAAAACCTTTTTTCCTATGTGGCAGCCCTGAACACCCTCGGGGGGTTGATGCCCCGCCCCGGGGTGGGGGGGAGAGAGGAAAAAAAGGGCCACTTTGGGGAGGCGTCCCTAGGGGGTGCAGTCTTTTTCCCTTTCGTCGAACATACCCGCCCTATCAACGGAAGCCGGGACCCACTTTAAAGCTTCGCCTTCCCTGGACCCCGGTTGGGCGGGGAAAATTCTTGGACCTTGCCCGGGGTGTCTAAAGACAATTTTCCCCGTGGTTCTCCGGGAGAAACCCCTATCCATCTCTCCATCTGGGGAGATCCCACGATGATCCTTACCGAGGGGAGCCACTGTTCCTTCAAATTGGAGCGTGCATAAAGAGAGATGTCGTTCTATTGTTCCCCCCGGTTTCCCTCGCCCATCCTTTGGGTCTTCCGTGGCTGCAGCAACATGCCCCGGGTGTTTGGGGAACGGCGGGGGCGAAGTTTTGCGAGGGGCCCAGATGTCGGTCTCGCTGTTTGGTGCACCCCCCTGCTACCCCCCCGTTACCGTTTAGAGCTCTAGGGGGTCTCCCCGGTCATATCGTGAGTTTTCTGATGTTTTTTCCCCGGAACAAGCAGAGCCCTTGCCGCCACTCGTCCATATGATTGCCCTTTGATCTTCTCCCGGTACCAGCCCCCCTGGGGCAGGTCTCCCCCTTTTTCCTTCCTGAGACTAAGTATGCGATACATCCGGGAAAATCTTCAGAAAGGATTTATTCGAAAGTCCCTTTTCCCCGCGGGAGCGGATTCTTCTTTTTGGGAAAAAAAAGGGGACGGCCCCTTAGGGGCCCTGCACGACTCCCGGGGGGTCTGAACAAGATCACGGTAAAAAACCGGTACCTCTCCCGTTGATCAAGTTTCGCCCTTTACGGGGGCCAAGGGTCTTTTCCAGCTGGTTTGAGGGGGGCCTACTTTTTGGCCCCATCCGCAAGGGGCGATGAGGGGAAGCGGCCTTAAACCCCAGAGACGGTCACTTCGAGTACCTGGTGATTTCTTTCGGATCGTAAGCCCCTCCGTCTTCCAGGATTTCGTTAATGATGTCTTCAGGACTTCTCTTTACCTGTGCGGGTTACCGGGAGCATCCTTTATACTCCCTGATTTTGAGACTCACCCCCTTCACTTCCCCCAAAAGTGCTACAGGCCTCCGCATAAATTTTGCCAAATTAGTGGGGGTGCCTTTCCCATCAAGTCAGCCTTTCCGTCCGGGGTTAATTATCTCGGACCAAGGGCTAGGATGGCCCCACCCCAATTTTTTCGCTGTAATTGAAGGGCCAGCCCAGGGGGCCTGGGGCCATACAACGGTTCCTGGCTTCTGAACTTTTACGGCATTTTATTCCGCCTTTCCACGCGGGGTCCCATTGTGGCCCCTTCGGGAAGAACCCCCAACCCCACGAGCTGGCCCTCCCAGGGCCCAAGAAGCATTCTCCAAACTAAAAACGGCCTTTGCCTCTGCGTCCTCCGTCCCCGGGAGACCCACGAAACCCTTCTCGCTTGAAGTAGACGCCTCATCGTAGGCGCGGGGCAGTCCCAACCAAAAAGGGGCCCCCCCAGGCAAAACTGTCACTTCGGCTTTTTTCAAAACCTTTTCTCGGGGGAGAGGAAAACACATTGGGGATCGGAAATTTTTACCATAAAAATGCCATGGAAAATGGGGATATTTGCGAAGGGGCCCCCCCCTCCCCTTTGTATCTACTCGGATCATAAAAAAAACCCCCAGTACCCTCCGACCGCCCAGCGGGTTAATCCACGCCAGGGAGGTGGTCGCTTTTCTTCTCCCGCTTTAATTTCAGATTCATTTCCGCCCTGCCGAGAAACTGACGGCTGATGCCCCTCCCCGTCCCCCGATTGGGGTAAAAAGCGATCCCCGAGCACATAATTCCCCCAAAAGCCTTATCTCCGCAGGGCCCCCGCGACCTCCGGGAAAGCCCCCCGGGAAGACATACGTGTGCGCTCCCAGGGATCCCGAATGGGGTCATGGTGGGCCGGGGATTCCCGGTGCCCACAAGACGTTTCTCCTGATTTTCCCGGGATTTGGTGCAGGGCCTTTTCTAAGGGCGTTAAAAATTCTCCATGGGGTACCCCTGTGCTCCAAAAGGCCCTCGCCCCAAAACCCGGGGGTCTCTTGCACCCATGCCCATCCCTACCAACCAGGCTCACATGTTGGACTTTATAACCCCACCTACCCCCCCGTCCGTAAACCGGGTTGGGGGGGTAGACCGGTTTTCTAAAAGGCACATTTTTTCCCCCCCGCCAAGTCTCCTTTGGCCCCGCGCCTGGCCAGTATTTTTTTTCCACATTTTTGTCTCACGTCTCCCCCTTTCCCAAAACACTCTTCAGGGGGGCAGTTTTTTTTTCTAAATTCTGGCGGGCCCTTTGCGCTAAATCCAGGGAAGCTTGACTTCTCCCGGGTTCCACCCAGACGAATGGCCAGGTGGAAAAGTGGAAACAATTCGGGTTTTTTACCTGCCCTTTTTTGTCTGCACGGCAAAATACTGGGCCAACTTACTTCCTTGGGGGGAATTTTCGGGTGCCCTTCTTGGGTGTACGGGCCCTCCCCCCCCCACCTCTCCTTAGATCCTCATCCCAGGTCCCCCTCTGACACTTGGTCCAGGACTAGGGACCATTTGGTCCCCCGACCCCCCAACCCTGCTCCTGGGCTGACCGCATAGGCGCAGGCCAATAAAAGAAAAAGCCCTCCCCCTGTCTTTTCCCCGGGTGATAAGGGTGGCTGCCCGCCAGATTTCCGCCCAAAAACCCCCCCCTACAAAAATGGGACCCCGCTTTGTGGCCTCGAGGTCCTTTTAAAGGGATAAAACCCGGGGGCCTATAAATCCCGCTCCCCCCCTTCCCGATAAACCCTTCCATTCTCCTACTAAAACCCTGTTTCCCTTAATCGCTCTCTCAGAAGGCAGCCATCCTCCGTCTGTGGGTATGCCCTAATGTCTTTTTTGGTTAAAGAAATCCCGGGTTTTAGGGGGACTAAGGGAAACATATTTTCTAGTCGACGGGAAGGGGTTTGGGGCCGAGGAAAGATCGGGGGGCCCGGGGGAGAAATCCTGGACCGCGCTTATTCAAAATTTCTCCCTCTAAAAAAAAAGGGGGGGCCAAAGGGGGAGGGTACGTCACGGTTTCCCCGCACCCTCGTCCCGGGTCGCAGGCGCATCCGTGCCCCCACTTGAGCGGCGCCCCTCCCGCACCTCGGGTCCGGGTCCGCTCCCCGCTGCCCGGGGCCCCCGTGACTTACCGGCCCCCTCCCGCCCGTCGTCTCGGTCCCCCTTAGGGAGCCGCGCGCCCCCAGTTGAGATTTAAAGGGGCAGTGCGCCGGTAATTTGGGCCTTACCGGGCCCCTGCTCCTTTTTAGCCCAGCCTCTTCCCAGGGCCTTTGCCGGATCTTTAGGCACATGCCTTTTGGGAAAGCGTTCCAAAAGCCTTTTCTGCCTACCGGGACCGAACCTTTTTTTACGTTTTAAAAGACACAACCGCCGCCGGACCTTCTGCCTGTCACTTCACAAACCCCACCGCCTGCCTGACCTTCTTGCTGTCCCCCCACCGACCGACGCCGATTCTGACCTCCCTACCTTGGCCGCCACCGCAGGCAAACCCCGCCCCGTGGTAGTGACTTGGACTCCCGCCCGCAAGTCCACCCGCTTTCGGGGCTCTGGTAATACCGGGCCCCCTTTGATTTCCCCTCCCTGGGGTGGGGTTTCTCCACGCCTGCGGGGTCCAGAGGATCCACCCCCCGACCGTTTCAGGCTCTGCTCTGTTTCCCGGGAAAAAGCTCTGAAGGATCTGGGCAAGCAGATTACCTTCCCCTCACCCCATAACACAATGTAAAAACACCCGTAAAACAAAAGAAATGTTTTTTCTGATATTAGTGCGCTGTATGTATATCTGCTTACACCAATACAGAATACAGGTGTTCTGGTTCCAAGGATTGGAGCCTGGGAGGTGACAGCTCTGCAGGCACGAGAACTGACCATTTTAGGAGGTCTGCAGCGCTGTAACATCCTCTATCTCTCCCACTGCTCACACAGAATGATGATGATGATGATGATGAAGATGATAACGACAACTAGGGAGGAAGCAGGGAGGGGTTTGATGTCGTCACCAGTCTTCAGTGAGGATAGATACGCCTACGGAGAAAGACACACCTCGGGATTAAAAGGTAAGAGAAGAAAGCCAAAACTTTTGGTGAGAAAATTTTTTTAAAATTCCATTTATTGCATTAAACAAGATTTGTTTACAAAAATAACAAAACTTAATTTTGAAATTTACAGAGTTTAAACATTTCTTAGTTCTTGACAAGTTTGTATGCACTGCAGCAAGATTTGGGGGCCCACTCCCCCATACGTTTTCTCCGATCTTTCAGGTTTCGGGGCTTTCACTGGGCTACATTTGAGCTTTAGCTCCCTCCAAAGATTTTTGATTTGGTTCATTTCTGGAGAATACCCAGGCTACTCCAGAACCTTGAAATGCTTCTTTCAGAGCCACTCCTTAGTTGTTCTGGCTGTGTGTTTCGGGTCATTGTCCTGCGGGGAAGCCCCACCTTTACCGACCCTTAAATGCTCTTAATGAAGGAAGGGGGTTTTTTGTCCAAAATCTCACCTATAGGGCTCCATCCAGTCCCTTCAATATGGGGCATTGCCTTTCCCCCCTTTGCAAAAAAGAAAAAGAAAATGTTTTCACCCATGCTCAGGGTTGGGCGGTTTTTCTTGGGGTTGTACTCATCCTTTTTTTCCTTCAAATACAGTGAGTGGAGCTGATACCAAAAAGTTCTATTTTGGTCTCATCTGACCTCCTACCATGCCTTCTCTGGATCATCCAGATGGTCATTGGTAAAAGAATGGCCCTGGAATGTCGGGAAAACGACGGGGGGATTTTTAACCCCTGATGGCGTAATTTTTTCTAAGGGTAATCATCAAATTTGTGGTCCCGCTCTTTTCCTGCCATTGGCAGGCCTCCTGATAGTTCTGAGCTGATTTCTTTGTTTTCAGCAATAAAGTTTATTAAAACTTAGAAAGGGACATTTCAAACATGGAACAAATGGCAAAACTGTGTATAAGTAAACAATATAAAATGCAAAAAAAACCCAAAGAAAAACAGGCCATTTTTGCAGAGATGTTTTCCGAAAAAATACTCTATAATTTACAGAAATTGATCAAAAGCTACGCAAAGTCAATAACACAGCAACGGCGTAAAAAAATATAAAAAGGAGGTCGTACAACCGAGCTGTGCAGGGCATAAACTTCCCCTCAAAAGGAAAACCCATTCGACCATTAGGCTTATAAGCTAATCTTAAAAATTAAAAGGATTTCCCCCTCAATGATATGGGAAAAAATGGATCCCTCCATGGGCCCCCCCGATATCGATTTTACCACTTTGTGTGGAGGAAACAAGTGGTTCACTAAGTTTGGTTATTCACCTGTGGGTGACTTTTAAAGATGGAAGGGGAGAGGATGGATTTCCAATTTGATGCAATTACAAATCGGGTAGCGATCAAAACATGTACTAAGACCGTATGGAATGGAGGGGGGATCTTATGAAATAAGAGGTCCAGCAATGCCATCTCAGGGAAGAGGACAAATCTCTGTCCAAGAATGTGCTGATTTAAATCTCTACCCCTTTCCATAAAGGGGGAAATTTTCGGGCAGTTTCCCCAATCTTTTGAAGGGAACCCCTTGGGGGTCCACGTGTCTGCAACGAGGGGGGAATAAATCCCGGATCTTGAGTAGGGGTAAGAACCAGGAAGTAAAATTTTTCTTGAAGTTCCACGATTTAACCCCTTTTAAGCCAAACGCCTGTAAGTATTTAATGACCGAACATTTTTTTTTTTTTTGCCTCCTTGCTTTTTTAACAGTTTAACTTTTTATTTTTTTTAAGACCAGTTTATGAGGCCCTTTTATTAAAACAAGTTGTACTTTATGGGGAATATTTAGGTTCACTATAAATAATTACAGTATTTTTTTTTTTTTAAAACCATTTACATTTCACCTTTTAAAAACTGTTGTAAATTTTTACAGGTTATTAGGTCGGTGGAACCAAATATGTGTAGGTTTTTTGTGCGTTTTTAATTTTTTTGCCCCAATTATTTTTTTTTTAAAAAATTTTTTTTATTTTTTATTTTTTTAAATTTTTTTTCCTTTTTGGTTTTTTACTTTTTTTTTTTACTCCCATGAAGGGGGAACTGTTTAACCTTTTTTTTAAAATTTTTTTTTTTTCATTAGTAAATTTTTAATACCTGGTCACTGGGTTCATACAAGACAGCTCTGGGCCACTCTAGGTCCCCAACTGACTGTGGCAGCCTTTTCCCGGCTCTGTCGTGTCACTGGGTGTTCCGTCCCCATAGAGCGGGGGAACCCTTTTTGTTTGCTCGCGTTAACGCACCGCCGCAATAAAAGGGTTAAATCACCCGTGGCAGAGGTTTCCTTGCTACCCGGGTGCTTGCAGGGGATGCTCTGGATCGGGGCGTGTATTAAGCCCGATCCGAAGAAATTGCAACCGGGGGCGCCAAAAAACTCCGATTTGCAGCACTCAAAAAGGGCGCTGCAGATAAAAACAACCCGCACCAGCCGACGCCCTAAAGGGGCGGGCGGTCGTTAAGGGGTTAATTGTGATGCTAGCTGCCGGAGACCATGAGTACATTGAAAAATGTTGACCCAAAGCCTTTTTCCCACCTAAGTATATTCTCTGACTTAGTAGAGAAGTCTTCCAATAGGTTTTGGTACGTGGCCGAGAGGGTTTTTTTCCTTTGGGGCCCTTTCCCAGTATCACTGTTTGGAGAGATGGGGAGAAACGCTGGGCCCCGATCATTTGAATGGCATGTTATTTTTCAGAAAAAGGAAGAATTGGTTACAAGGAATTGGAAACGCCCATAAACCCCAAAAGTATAAAAAGGGGTGAAAATAAGAGGTCCCCCCCATGAAATTAATCCCCACCCTTGTCCCGGAGGACAGGGGGATTTGGAGCAAGGCATTGAAGCACTGAGAACGGGCATTTAGGCCTTGTAACTGTGACCTTCTTTGTTTGCACAATGTGTTTATGCCAGGCTAACACTGCATGCGTCAGGGTTTTTAAACTAAACTGCGGAGGTCTCCAACCAAGAGCATTGGCAACTGCAGTCTCTAAAATGAATTTTTTTAGTAAGCAAGTTTTCAAGAGCCAACCAATGATGAGAATCAGGAGAGTGCCAGTGTAAGGACAAAGGCTCTAATACCGAGGCAATATTTTCGGAAAATGGGTTGGTACGAAAACCCCGATTTTGGTCTCCTATATAGATGCTGTTGCGATACCCTGTCGCTTCCATATGAAACGCAAAAATATATTTTGAAGTCTAGTTAAATACTCTTTTGGAAATAGAAAAGGTAAAGATCTTGAAATGTATAGAAATTTTGGTAGAAGGACCATTTTTGTTAAATTGATACAGGCTAACCAGGATAATTTGGGAAAGACCAAATCTTAGTTTCCAATTCAAGGGTACAAAATCTTGTAAATTTTGTTTTATAAATGCATTAAATCCAAAAAAACTTAAAACCCCCGGGAGGGATAAAAGAAACCCCCACATTAGACTTATCTGAGAAAGTTGGAGTTTAAGGGAAGGAGGACAATTTACTGGGAGTAAGATCGATTTAGAGATATTTAATTTATAGTATGACATCTGTGCAAACCGTTCCAGTAATGTAAGCAGGGCTGGGATAGAATTTTCAGGTTGCCGACTCATAATTAGGATATCGTCAGCATATAGACTGACCTTATGTATGCCATTATTCACTGTTATACTGACAATTTTTGCTGAGCTCCGGATATGTTCAGCTAATGGCTCCGCGCATAGATCAAATATCAAGGGAGACAGAGGGCAACCTTGCCTAGTGCCGTTAGTGATGTCGAACTTATCTGACAGAAAACCTGAGGCAAAGACCTTGGCTGAGGGGGATGTAGATAGTGACGTGACTGCTGAAAGAATCAGTCCTTAAAATCCAAACTTGTGCAGCACTCCTTTCATATATGTCCAGTTGATTCTGTCAAATACCTTTTCTCCGTCTAAGGAGAGAAAGACAAAAGGGATTTTTTGGATTTGTGCTCTGCATAATGTTCAACACTCTTCTTATCCCATCCCTGGTTTGTCTCCCTTTGACAAACCCTACCTGGTCGCCAATGATAAGTTGGGGAAGTATCTCATTGATTCTGTTAGCTAAAATTTTTGAGAAAATGTTTATGTCTCAATTCAAAAAGGGGAAATTGGGTAATTAACTAAATCCTTGGTTTTCCCTGATTTGTAAAATAGTAGAAAAATATGGGGGGGCAAGGAGGAGCCCCCCCCCGGGGGCCGGGAAAAGGGGGGGGGGGGGGTTAGCCCCCTTTTACACCCTGGCTTTTAAAGACCCCCAGGGGGGGGGGGCCCCTTTTGAATCTTTTTTAAAAGGGGGTAAAAAATATTGGCCATAATTTTTTAAAAATTTAAATTGGTGGGGACCATCTGGGCCAGGGGATTTTGTTACATTTTAAAACTGTATTTTTTCCCCCATCCTTTTTGTGGCGAAATGGGTTTTTTTAAAACGGGGTCAAAGCTGTTCCGGGGAATTTTTGATCTCCCCTCTGCCCACCTTCGGCACGGCCTCATGGGTTTTTGGGAATTTTTTTAAAGTTTGCTTTAATTTAATTTGGGCAAATGCATTTGCGATTTGTTGTGGATAGGAAATTGACCGTTGATGAAAAGGGAGAAAGGGATTCGAGTCCGGGGCCCGGCATCATTTTGCCCTGCATGCCAATATTCTACCAGGTCTGTCTCCTTGAAGATAAAAAAAATTCCAACAAAAAGCTTTTTAAAGATGAGTTTCCCAATATTTTGTAAGTGGATAGAATTTAGTTTAGATTAAGAGGAATTAACTTGTCTTTAACAGCTTGTGAGTTATTCATTTTTAGTTGAAAACCCCAAATTTGTTTGATTTTCTTCCCAAGACACCTTTGTAGATAGAAGTTGTTCTCTAGTACGTTTTTCCCTAGCAGCTTTCTTCATAAAAAAATCCCTCTGATGTAGGCCTTATGGGCACACCAGAGTATGCCCTCTGAGGGGGCCATAAGGGAGTTAAGTTCAAAATAATCAGTGAGAGCTTTTGTAACCTGCTTCCCCAAACCTTTTTCCCAGATTTAACAAAAAATTTAAATTTGGGCCCCCCGGGGAGTAAATAGAGTGGGGGGGGAAAATAGTCCGCAGGGTCAGATATATCGGGGGCTTTTTTTTCCGGACCAGGACCGGAATCCTTTTCCCCCTTCGATCATAAAGGCCCCAACATTTAAAGGGACCCTTTCACCGGGAAAAAAATAGTCGTTTTTCTGGAACGGGAATCCCTTGCCACAGAATAAAAGGTAAAATCCCTTTCCATCGGACAAGCATACCTCCATGGATCATGGAGATTCTCCTCCAGAATGAGTTTTTTAAAAATTTTTAACCGGAGGGGGTTCTAGAGCAATTTAATTGACTATTTTTTCCCTTTTATCAATCACTACATTAAAGTCTCCACAAATAAACAGACAAGAATTTTACCCCCATAATGTGATGCATAATATACCTAGTTTTAAGAAAATTTTTGCTGATTTTGGGGAGCAAACCCGGTTTAAGGCCTCCCAATTTAAATTTTGGATTTAAACCCCCTTTTCCCCCCGGAAAGCCTTTTTGGGGGCCTCTCTGACAGACCCCCCATTTTTTTAAATCTGTCGTGTCCCTTTATGGGGGAGAATAACTTTTTTGACATTTTTAACCCAAAACCAAATTGATTCTTTTTTTTTCTTTTGACACATTGTCCCTTTAAAAAGATATAAAAAATTTTTGGGTTCCAAAAAAAATTGTTTGTTTTTTTTGTGAAAAAAAATCAAAGTATGGGTTAAAAAAATGTGAAAAATTTCCCAAAATTCAAATTTCAAAAATTTCTGCGGAAAAGACAGATAGAAATTCCACCCCAAAAAAAAGTTTAAACTAGCATCAAACCCCCAAATTTTTTTCCTTTTTTTTTTTTTTTTTACGAAAATTAGGGGGTTTAGAAATTTTTTTAGTAAATTTTCAAATTTTTTCATGAAAATTATTAATATACTTTTTTTTAGGGCCCAAAGGCCCCAAATTTCTAACTTGCTTTGATTGACCTGTATGTTAGATACCCCCATAAATTAAACCCCATTTTAAGAAATACACCCCTTAAAAGTATTCAAAACCGCATTTAGGAATTTATTAACCCCTTTGGTGTTTTACAGGAAATTTTAAAACAAAGTGGGGAAATGAAATTTCAAAAATTTCACCTTTTTTTTCAAAATTTTTAATTTTTTTAAAAATTAAATTTACAAGAATACGGTTTAAAAGGGGATTTAGGGAATTTTTCAAATTAATTTTTATTCCCCAGATTCTGTAAATTTTTTAGAGATATCCCCTATTGGTCTTTGTGAAATTTTTTGGGTCAACCACAGCCCCAAAAATAGGGGAGCATTTTTGGCCTGGGGGGCTCATTTTCATTTTCGGGGTTTTTTTTTAGGGGGCCCCTTTCAGGTTTGGGGGACACCCCAAAGGGGCTAAAAAATTTAAAAAACTTCCCTAAAAAAAACCCCCCTATTTTTAAACTACAAAACCCCCTTAAAGGAATATATCCCGGGGTTTTAGTTTAGGGATATCGACCCCCCAGGGTGTGTCACAACATTTTTTTTTGCGTTGGGGTGGGGAAAAAGAAAAAAAAATTTTTTTTCCAATCTGCAATTTTAGCTGAAAAAAGTTTAATTTTTACAAGGCATCCTTTGGGAAAAAAGCATCCAAAACTTTGTTACCAATTTTTCCAATTCGGCAGTACCCTACAAAGTGGGTGGGAAACTGCTGTTTTTGGGGGAGGGGAGGGCGTTTAAAAGGGGGGGTGTTTTTTTGGGTTTTGGAGCGCGATTTTGGGGGGGCCAAAGTCGCATTTACAAAATCCCCCCAAAGTAAAAGATAAAGGGAAACCTTCCAGAAGTCACACCTTTTTGGATTCGCAAGCCCAAAAGATAAACTAGGGGGTATTGTACTTTAAGGTGCACAGGGGGGTTCCAAATTTTTTTTTTTTTTTCATTTTGGGGGGAAAATGAGGGGGGGGGGAAAAAGCAATTCCCCCATTGTTTGTTGGGGTTCCAAATTTTTTCCAAACGTTCGCCGTGCAGTAATTTTTAAAAGACGGATTCTTTACTATGGGGGGGCGGGTTTTCAATTTTCAATAGAATAGATTTTTTTATTGTTTTTTTTGGTTTTTTTTTCTTTTTTCACAATAGAAATAGGGGCTATAAAAAAATTTCCCTTTTTTTTTTGTTCCCGTTTGGGTAGCCAAAAACTGTTTTTTATTTTTCTGTGTAGGAGCGGGTTATGGGTTTTTTTTTGTGGGATTAGTTGACTTTTTTTTTAGTTAAACCCTAAATTTTGGGGGGCATTGCCCCTTTTATCACTTTTTTAAAAAAGGTTTTTTTTGAGGCCCTTTTTGAACAAAAAACCCGCATTCCTTTGGGAGTGTTTTTTTTTTTTTATTTTTTTTCAGCGGTCACCGTTTCAGTTTTAACCGACATGCTATTTTTTCTAAACAGGTCGATACGGGTTACTCGATACCCAAATTTTTATAATTTTTTTTTTTTTTTTACTGCTTTTTCATAAAAAAAAACACCTTTTATTCAAAAAAAAGGAAAAACACGTTTTTTTCATCGCCCTTTTTTTTTGAGGGGGCCATAACTTTTTTATTTTTCTTTGAAAGGAGCTGGTAGGGGCTTGTTTTTTTTCGGGATGGTTGACCCCCTTTTTTTTGGTATCAATTTTTTGGGGGGGAAAAACTTTTTGTTTAGTTTTTTAAAACCTTTTTTTGGGAAAGGGAGGGGGGAAGAAAAAAATGCAAACCTAGGGGAGTGTTTTTTTTTTTTTTATTTAAATTTTTTAAATGAATATTTATTTAAAAAGTTTTTCAATAAAAAGCAAATTTTTAACACCAAAGAATTTTGCGTTTTCGTCCTTATGTTATTTGAATAAAGTATGGCCCGTGCAATTCAGCTTTGCCAGCGAACAATTGGGGATCAAAAAATTGGGCCTGGAAGGAAAAAGCCATGAAGAGTGTTAAATAGTTTGCATGAAGGTTTATAAACCGAAAAACCCCAGGGGCAGGGCAAGAAATCGGCTTTAATTGGCCCCTTTTTTTTTTTTTGGGGCCCAAAAGTGTCCCTTTTCAGCAATTTTAAAAGGGGGCATGGGAGGACCGCTCCCCCAAAAAAATTTAAAGACCAAATTTTTAAAAGGGGGGGTGCCCGGGGTCCCCCCCTTTCCACCAAAAGATAAGGCATTCGCAGGAGGCCGCTGATAGTTTCCCCTGGGGAAATGGGCCCAAAGACCTAAAAACGGCCCCACCCTCCCTGAAAATGAAACCAGAACTACTCCCCAAAATTTCTCATTTCCAGGAAACTTAACAAGACAATGACAGACAAGAAAAAAAGGGCAAGAAAAATAGGGGGTGGGGGGGGGGGACAAGAATAGTAACTCAATTCAACAACCGGGTGGTATCCCAAAAATTTGGGCTTCCCCGTTATGTAGGAAAAGCCGTCCCGGGGTACTCCATACGGCGATTTCCCCCAATCTTGCACAAGAAAAGAAGCCACGAGGGGGGGCTTGTCTGATTTTCCCCCTCCCCCCATTCAAACATCTTGCGGCCGTGAGGGCATGCAACATAAGCCCGGCTTTAACCTTGAGGGAGACCCTCCAAAAGGCCCCCCTCAATAAGTATGTCCCAAAAGGTCAAGAGGAATCTCCACCCCCAAACCCCGCTCAAAAGATTTTCCCTTTACCCCTTCCAAAATGGTACTAGAACCCGGGGAATCCCAGAATTATGGGAAGGGTGGCCCCTGGGGTTTTCCGGGTCTCCACAGAACCCATGGGGGTTTGGGGGAAAAACCCCTTTTGGAGGAGGGCAGGGTGTGGGATTTCCATGAAAAAAAGGATCTTGTATTGATTTCTTTTTTGAAAACAAACGGTGATCTAGCTGCTGCCCCCCCAGAGGGCCCTGCCATGTGGGATATGGGGGGACCCTTGGTTTCCCCGATCGGCCTCCCATTTTGCCCTATATCTGTGAATTTTTGGGTTTTCACCCGGGGATCACCCAAGAGGTGTTATGGAAAAAGATTTTAAACCCCTGGTTGATTTCACCCTTCTTCAAAAAGTGCCATTGGGGAGGGGGGGCCGGGGCAGAACTGAAGTGCCATGAGAGAAAGAGGAGAAAAACTGATCTGGAGGTTTTAAATGGAAACGAGAGGGAAACTTTTTAGCCATGCTCTTTGGATACCTCAAAGGGGGAAACACCTTTTAAAACCGGGGCCCCCGAAATGTTTCCCCAAAGGGGGAACAGATCACGCCCCAGCCATGGCCGAGCAAAAAACCCTGATGAGCTAGGGGGCAGGAGAGGAGTACATAAAAACTAAGTCATGGGAGAAGCCGGAGAGGCCAGGTGGAACCGTTCTCTGCATGTCTGCCGTTTACAAGGGTGAACCTGATCGGGCCTAGATAGGTGGCCTAAGGGGAGGACCTAGAGTGCCAGAGAAAAGGTTCGGGTGGTTTTGGGGCTAACCAGAGCCCTCTCCACCTCCATCCATCAGCATATGACCTCAGAGCCGACCACGCCAGGAATTCGGCGGAGATGGGAAAGCCCAGTAGTAGTGAAGGAAATTTGGGGATGCCAACCCCCTTCTGCCTGCTCGCCACCAATGACATCCCTTGGGCCTACTCTGTGCCTACCCGTGACCAAATAAAGTGTAGGAAAAGCTGCCTGAATGGATTCTCAACTCTCGCATAGGGATAGGTTAATTGGGAGTGTCTCAAATAAATACAGTAATTTTGGTAGAATTTGTCATTTTGACTGCGTTGATCCTGCCAAAGAATGAGATAGGTAGGGAGTGCCATTTACTAAGAAGAGACTTTAACTCCCTAAACATTGGCGGGAAGTTAGCCTGGTAGAGGGTGTCATATCTATCTGTTATCATTACGCCTAAGTATTTAAGGGACTGGGCCTGCCATTTATAAGGAAAATTACATTTGAGGGGTTCTAGTCCCCCTGGGGGCAAGTTGATGGAAGAGCTTCTGTTTTTGCAGTATTGACCTTGTAACCTGAGAGAGCACCAAACCCTCTAAAGGGGGCATGAAGAGGAGAGAGAGATATGTAGGTCGTCAGAGTTAAAAGGATGTCATCGGCGAATAAGGAGAGTTTTAAACTCCTTTTCTTTCACCCTAACCCCCCTAATATCGGGATGCGCCCTGATTGCTGCCGCAAAGGGGCTCTATGCAAAGGGCGAACAGAAGTGGGGACAGTGGGCACCCCTGCCTCGTCCCGTTTTTAATCTGAAAGGTATCAGAGGTGTGGTGGGGTAGTTTAACAGCTGCAGAAGGGGAAGTGTATAGGTTCCTGATAACCTCATGAAAGGACCCTCAAAGCCGAAGGTAGTCAGTGTTTCAAAGAGGAATGGCCACCCCAGCCGGTCAAAGGCCTTTTCTGCGTCCAGGCTAAGAAGCGCCTGTTCTGATTGTGCATTAAGGACCTCAATCAAATCGATGGTCCGTCTAGTGTTGTCACCTCCTTGACGGGAGGGAACAAATCCCACTTGGTCATTGTTGACCAGCTGGGGTAGCCAGATCCCAAACCTGTTGGCCAATAACTTAGTGAAAATTTTTAGGTCCGAATTCAGGAGGGGTAGGGGCCCATACTCCCCCAC
>JAODAL010020379.1:0-69589 GCA_025379985.1 Phyllomedusa bahiana | reverse complement strand
CTCAGGGCCTGTATAGGCGTGCCCGATGACCTCACACATCCCCCGGGGTTTACTTCATGGCGAACGGCCAGGGATAGTCATCCCGGCCCTTCATCTCAATGCTGCCTAAAAAACCACGCGGGCGGCATGATTTTTTACACACTGGTCTATTGGACCACTGCACTACAGAGGGGCGAATCGATTCTAACGAAGTGGAATTCGTTTAAAATTTTCAGGAAAACTTGGGGTTTCGGAACGAATCGAACTTTGGGGGGTACTTCGGGGGAAGGGATTTTGGCTTTTGATTATAAAAGGGCTGCGAGCACATGGCGCTACATGGGCAAAGCACTCTGGGGGGGAAGAAGGGCATACCCTGCATGACATTCAAGATAAGCCAATCAGAGCCCGGGCGGGATTCTGTAACGTCACCGCACATATAAGCCCGGGGCGCGACGCGGGGGAGCCATACCGCTCTCACTGTGCTGACAGGAAGGTGCTGCCCGGCTGATACTCTTTTTGAAAAATTTGATTTTTTTATGCGATTTCTGGGGGGTCTCACTTTCTCAAAACTGTTCTCTTTAAATGTTCTATTCTAATTTTTTGGGGTAGGACTGAAATCCAGTGTGCGTCCACTGCAGCGCATAACATTCAAAAACCAAGGGGGACTAAGCAGTTCCTGTGTATCTTTAAAAAACAGCGTTTTTAAATACAAAACCCCTTCATTTTTGATGCTCAATTCATTGCGCAATTTAACCCGGGGGTTAAAAAAGCTTTGTTTTGCGGGTTCGACCCCAAGAAACCTCTTTTTAAACGCCAAAAAATATAAATTTTTCCTGTAGCCTAATTACAACAAAGGTTAATTAAACTGTATCTCTTGTTGTGTGGCGTAAAAAACACGCAATGTAACACACTACAAAAACTATTTTTTTTTGGGGGGCCAATTCTTTGGCGCAATTTACACCGGGGGGTTAATTAAGCGTTTTTTGCGTGTCCCTGCCCCAAAAACCGTTTTTTTAACCCAAAAATATAAAAATTTTTCCTGTAGCCTAATTCACAACAAAGTTAATTTATAACTGTACCCTTTTGTTGTGGGTAGAAAACACGCAATTGAACACACTACAAAGCTACTATTTGGGGGGCCAAAATTCTTTGGCGCAATTTACATCCGGGGGTTTAAAAAGCTTTTTTTGCGGTGCTGCCCCCAAGAAATCGTCTTTTTCAACGCCAAAATATATAAATTTTTTTCCTTACCAATTCCCCAAAGCAAAGGTTAATTACAACTGTATCCTTTTTTTTGTTGGCGAAAAAACACGAATTGTAACCGCTACAAACTACAAATTTGGGGCCCTTTTTAATTCTTTTTTGGCGCAATTTACATCCAGGGGTTAATTAAGCTTGTTTTCTGGGTGCTGCCCCCAAGAAACCGCCCTTTTCAACGCCAAAATTATAAATTTTTCCGTAGAAAAATTTCACAAGAAAAGGTTAATTACAACGTATCTTTTTTGTGTGGCTAGAAAAAGCAATTGTAACACCACAAAGCCCATTTTGGGGGGCTCAATTCTTTGGCGAAATTTACATCCAGGGTTAAATTTAAAGCATTGTTTTGCGGGTGTCTGACCCCAAAAAACCGTTTTTTTTCAACGCCAAAATATAAAAATTTTTCCTGTACCAAATTTCACAAGCAAATTTTAATTAAAACTGTATCTCTTGTTGGGGCCGAGAAAACACGAAATTTTGTAACCCCAAAAAACTACAAGTTTTGTGGGGCTCAATTTTTTTGGCGCAATTTACATCCGGGGGTTAATTAACGTTTTTTTTTGCTGGTGTGGAAAAAAAAAAACCGTCTTTATCAACCCAAAAAAAAAAATTTTTTCCTGTACCCAAATTCACTAGCAAAGGTTAATACAACTGTATCTTTTGTTTGGGCTAAAAAAACAGCATTGTAACACGCTACAAAGCTACTATTTTGGGGCTCTTTTCTTTGGCGCTTTAAAATCCGGGTTAATTAACTTGCTTTGCTGGGTGCTGCCCCCAAAAACCTCTTTTTTCAACGCCAAAATATATAAATTTTTCCTGAACCTAATTCAAAAAAAAGGGTTTAAATTACAACTGTATCCTTGTTGTTGGCGAAAAAACCGCAATTGTAACACGCTACAAAGCTACTAGTTTGGGGCCCAATTCGGCGAAATTTTACATCCAGGGGTTAATTAAGCGTTTTTTGGCGTGTGCTACCCAAAAAAAACCCTTTTTCAACGCCAAAAAAATAAAATTTTTCCTGTACCAAATTCACAAGAAAAGGGTTTTAATTACAACTGTACCTTGTTTTGGCGTAGAAAACACCAATTGAAACACCACAAAGCTACTATTTTGTGGGCTAAATTTTGGGCAATTTCACCCGGGGGGTTAATTAAGCGTTGTTTTGCTGGTGTGCTGACAAAAAAAACCGTTTTTTCAACCCAAAATATATACATTTTTTCCAAAAGCCAAATTTCATGTCCGAATTAAATTAAGCCTTTTTTGTGCTTTTTACATTTTTAAAACACACAGTGTTTTTAAATGACAATAAAGTAAATTTTTTCCCGGCCATTTTTGGAGCGCAATTTACACTCACCGCCACTTTTAGGGACAACCATCAGTAACGGGGTTGACCCCCTTTTGCCTTCGAACTGCCTCAATTTTTCGTGGGATAGATTCCACAAGGTGTTGCAAACGATGCTCAATTGGTACCAAGGGCCCAAAGAGGGCCCAAAAAAAATTCCCCACACCATGCAAACCACCACCACCCCCCTGAACCTATACAAAAGGGAGATGGATCCCCTGCTTTCAAATTTTTGACACCAAATTCGACCCAAACCTCCGAATGTCCAGAAAAATCGGACTCACGACCAGGGAACGTTTTTCCCAAACTTCTACTGTCCAAAATTTTGATGACTTGGGGAAATTGGGGCCTCATTTCCTGTTCTAAACTGAAAATGGCACCCGGTGGTCTTCGCTGCTGTAGCCCCCTCTGCCCCCAAAGTTCGCCGTACTGTGCTTCAAGATGCTCTTCGCCCACCTTTGGGTTTTAAAAGGGGGCTATTTGATCACTGTTGCCTTTCTAACACTCGAACCACTGCCATTCCCCTTTTACCCTGGATCAACAAACATTTTTCCGCCCACAGACTGCCGCTCACTGGGTGTTTTTTTTTTTTTCGACCATTCTCTGTAAACCCTAGAGATGGTTGTGCGTGAAAATCCCCGAATCACATTTCTGAAATACTCAACCAGCCCCTTCGGCACCAACAACCAAAAACCCCGTTTAAAGGCACTCAAACACCTTTTTTCCCCATACATGCTTTGGTTTTTAACTGCAGGAGATTTTCTTGACCATGTCTACATCCAAAACACTATTGCCGCCATGTGATTTGGGTGATAGAAAATAAGTGTTAAAGAGCATTGGACAGGTGTACCTAAAAAAGTGGCCGGGGATTTATATCCAAGGGGAAACCCCAAACTTTTTACTGGGTTTTTTGGATCAAAAACAGGGTTAATTTTATCAATACAGATATCCTCATCAAACAGTGTCTTACATTTTAAACAAACAGATTCAGAAAAAGGAGGAGCAAAACCCCCCTGCACCTCGAGTGGCAGTGGCAAAACATTCCCGGGAACAGGCCCAGGTCCCCAGCCCCCCAGCAAGGAACTGCAGCAGGTCACTTTTTTGGTTTTAGCCACCCAAATTGCCGCTGTCACTAGGGCGGCTGTGTTTTGTTTCAGCAAAACCCCAAGAGTTTCCTTGATTGGATTGACAGGTTTTCCTTTTCCTCCCAGATAATCTGAAACCCACCAAGAGTCGGGGGGAACCCAACAGAACCAATTGGCATGGCCTGGGAGGGGTCGCGCCTACCGTCCCGCCCCCCTCTTCCCCCACCGGTTCCCTCACCGAGATCTACATGTGTTTTCTGATTAGCGCCACATAACGGGTAACAATTTAAGAGGCAGTACAGCACTTGGGAGGAAGAAAGGGGGCCAAAAACGCCTCTTCTTGCAGTAAAGGGGCAAAGTTTAGGTGGAGAGTGGCAAGGGAGGTCATTTGTTGGAGGTCAACCTCGGCATACCAAGACCGGTTATGAGGACAGCTGACTAAACCAAAAAATTTTTTTGATTAGCCGGCCCCGCACTTGGGGGCCGGGGGGGCAAGGGGTTTATCTCTCAGGAAAGAGGGCGTCAGCTGTGCTCGGCAGCAGCGAGCCACAAGTTTGGGCGGGGGCCTGATCAGCAGATACAGCAGTGGAGGCGGGGGCCAAGCCCACGGGGGAAAAAAAACCCCCCCTTCGGGGTCCAAGAAATTTGTGGCACAGGGCTCAGCGAGGGGACGGGGTGTATTCACTCAGGCGGACGTTGGCGGTAAAATCCGATACTCGGCCGGTTTTGCGCATTTTTGCTAAGACA
Source organism: Phyllomedusa bahiana (assembly GCA_025379985.1). NCBI lineage: Eukaryota > Metazoa > Chordata > Amphibia > Anura > Hylidae > Phyllomedusa > Phyllomedusa bahiana. The sequence goes on along the minus strand of JAODAL010020379.1, from coordinate 65,179 downwards.
CCGGGGGACCGAATAAGGGTTAGAGAACGTGGGGAGAAAATGAAGCGTGGGCCCGGGGGCTAACGTGCACCACGGGCCTGCGTCAAAACATGAGCGTCACCATCCGTGGCCTGGGGGAAACGTTGGCTCAGATTTGGGGGTCCACCGCCGCCGCAGCAACACAGCAGCACGCCCAGTGGCACGCATGCCATTGCAGCCAGTCAAGCCCACCACCCTGCAAAGGGGGGTTTTTTCCTTTGACATCACCCTCCCGTCCGGGATCCCCCCTTCTCCCCCGCAAATTTCTTTGCGCCAGCAGCCGTTCCGAGGCGATTCCCAAAGAGACAACAGTGGGGCGTCCAACCATCCAAAAGGTGCAGCAGCGACCGGGGCTCCTGTCCAAGTTTTTTGGGTACTGCAGCCCCCCCCTTTCCCCAAATGGGGGCCCTTTTGAAAACCGGGCCCAAGAACAAATGGTTGTGCCGAGCCAAAAGGAAATTTTTCCCAAACCCGTAATTTTTTTTCCCAAAAAAAGGGGCCCAGTACCACCTTCAAAATTTTAAAAACCCAAAAAGGGGGTCAGTCCTTGACTTATCGGTTTTTTCCAAGGTGAAACGGCAGCACAGACGTCGGGAGCTGTAACTAGGGTTCAGGGCCATTACATGCCCTTTTAAAACCCCCCTTTGGGGTAATGGGGGCTTCCTCCCCGGGCCACCCCCCCAACAATTTGGGGACAGGGACCCGTTTTTCTCCCCCACGTTTTTCAAACTGCTAAACCTGCCCAATGTCCCCCTCCTCCTCCCCCAAACCCCCCACCACCACCTTCCACCTCCAAAAGGGAACTGCTCCACCCATACCACATGTGAAAGGGCCCCAGCGGTTCCACGCATTTCTACCCCCGGCTTCCCCTGGGCGAACAAAGTCAAAACAGGGGAGGAACGCTCCGCGTCATGCAGCAAGAAATCGATGTTTGGCTTTCCCCCTGGGGCCAAAACTGCAAATCGGAACCAGGGGTTGACGGACAATGGGGGGAAACAGGGTGCCGGCCTGACCGGGGGGGGAAAGGTCCTTTGCCCCCTGCATGGCGCACTTGTTCAATCGGGTTGTGAAAAGGTTCCTAAAATTTTTCCACCGATTTTAAACATTCGAAAATGGCCGGGAAACGTCCCTGCACTTTAACCCCTTTCGTACAAAGCCGGGAACACCCTCCTCGAGTTGCAGCGGCAGAACGGCCCCCCCCAACACACTCTGAAATGCATTTTTTCCACCCGCTAAATTTCCACCCCTGCCATTTTTAAACCCCCGACTGTATAACGGGGAAAGGCCTTTAAAAGGGTTTTTTTTAAGATCCAGCAGACAAAAGGGTCCTCCCCTGTGTAATTTTTGATGTCACCCATTTGGCAGCTAAAATGCGTGACCCCTTTTCCCGTTTTTGGGGCCTTTTCAGGAACGACTTTATTTGTCAGTCCCCAGGACAAAAGGGGATGAAAAAACACCCTTCCACGGCTTAAATTCCTGGAACAGATTGCTAAAAAAATCTGTCGGGGCGGGGGACTGGGATGGCGCCCAAATCTCGGGGCCAAAAAGATTTTTGGGGGGGAAACCGGAAAGGAGGGGGGAGGGGGAGGACATTGGAGCAAAGCTTTTCCTGGGGAAATGAGGGGATTTTTTTTACCCGGGTAAAGGGAGCGGGGAGCAGGAGCAGCGGGAAAAGGGTGGAATGGGGGTTTGATAAAAGACAAAGGCCGTTGCCCCCAAAAACCGTGGCAGAATATAGGGGAAAGGGAGGCAGGACCCCCTCGAGTCACTTGTGCAGAGGGCCCCCGCAGAAAGCTTTTTTCCTGGCTAGTGAAAACCCCGAAAATCAGCATCCGGCAGGGGGGGAAATGATTTCCGGGCTCCCACCCAAAGGGGGACCTCGAAACCCGGCCAAAAATTTGGGACCTTTTTTTTTCCCCCCAGCCATTAAAGAGGGAAACAAACTCAAATCCCATGGGGAAAAATCCTCCGAAATAAATTGGCTGCTGCCTATGTGCGGAAATGGGCCCTCCTCTGACAGGTCGCCCGGGGGGGTTCCTCACCTCACTCATTTACGGGCCGGGGCTTTTGGGGAAAAGGGGGGGGGGTAGGAGCAGTCCAGCTCCATCAGAAGAACCCTAAGCCCTGGAGTCCTAAAGACAGTTTCCCTTCACCCCCCCTAGTGAGGAGGGCAGTCGCCAGCACACAGGACCTGGGAAAGTCCCTGAACCAACAGGTGTGGCCTTTTGGGACGGGCACTCTCCCAAACCTCATTTAAAGTTTCCGCCGGGACAACGGGGGCGGGCCAAACTGATTTGGGGCCAGCAACTTTCCGAGTTTGCAGTGGAGAAGCTGTCCGGGGCCCCGGGCCCGAAATGTGGGATCAAGCGGGTGATCAGGGCGGCGGGGGGCCAAACATTACCCCAAGGAGAACCCGCTTGGGCCACGGGAAAGTGGAAAAGACTGACCTTTTGGGCAAGAGAATCAGGCGTTGATCGGCCAGGATTTCCCACACCAATGCCTTTGGCCCTCATTTTGGTTCAAATACCTGCCTCCGCCACTATTCTAGCCCCCCACCCAATGATCCACAAATCTCCCGAAAAATTTTCTCCATCGCCTACCACCCCTCTTTACCAGGGACTGGTATTGCCCCCCAAACCCCAACACTCTGTCTTGTCCCCCTCAAAGACCTCCAATGCTGCTGCGGTTCTTTGCCTGACATCCACACTGTTTTTATTGTGCCACCCGTTTTGACCTCATGCTGCTTTCCGGGGTTGCTGTTGCCGTATCCTTAAAACACTGTCATTGTGCCACGTTTCCCCGACCTCATGCTGCTGCTGTGGCTGCTCCAAAGTCCTCCCCCCCTGTGGGCCCTTATGCCACGGGCCCGCCCCCATGCTGCGCCACCCCCCGTGACCTCCGTCTCAGTCATTGGGGCCCCTTTGTGGCTCCCTCCTTTTTTGCCACCTCCAGAATGTCATTGTTCCACTCCCCGATCTAAAGCTGCTGCCCTTCCCTACCTCCCCCACTGTTGATTGTGCCCTTTTGTGGCCTAAAACTTTTTTTTCCCCCTCCAGAATTATTGTTTCCAAATGCCTGATCTCAGCCGGGTGCGTCGTGACCCCCCCACTGGTGATTGTCCACTTCCCCGTGGCCCCAATACTGTTTGGGGCCGCCTCCAAATGCCCTTGTGCCCCTTTCCGATCTCATACTGCCTTTTCCGCCGTGAAACCCCCACACTGGGGTGAAAGTGCCACTCTGTGGCCCCAATACTGTTTTTTCCGCCTTTCCCGAAAGTCATTGTGCCACTGCCTTTATCTCAAGCTCGCTGTCCCTGACCCCCCACACTGTATTCCCTTGTGCCCCTCTGTGGGCCCAAAACTGTTTTTGCCGCCTCCAGAATTCATTTTGCCACTGCCTGACCTCAACTGCTGCCGCCAGACCTCCAAAACTGTTTTGATTGTTTTCCACTCTGGGGGCCTAAAAACTGTTTTGCCCCTTTCCCGAATTCATTGTGCCACTGCCCGAACTCATACTGCTGCGCCGGGACCTCCACAAATGTGTGTTGTGCCACTCCCGTGGGCCCCAATACTGTTTTGGCCCCTCCAGAAGGGCCCTTTTGCATTGCCTGGGTCTCATACTGCGCCGCCGTGACCTCCACACGTGTGTTTTTGGGCCCCTCTGTGGCCCAATACGTTTTTCCTCTCCAGAATTTCAAATTTCCACTGGGCCCGATCTTTATGCTTTCCTTTCCGGGCCCTGACCTCCGCTCTCTCATTGTTTCCATTCTGTGGGTTCCTCCTGTTTTTTCCACCCCAGAAAGGGCATTTTGCCCCCTGCCCGACCTTTATGCTGCTGCCGCCGTGACCCCCCTCCAACAATTTTTGCCAAATTTTTGGCCCACTCCTGTTTTTTCCACCTCCAAATGTCAATTTTGCCACTGCCGACCCCCCATGGGTGCTGGGCCTTTCCCCCCTCACCTTTCCCCACCTGTCCCCTAAAGTTTGCCACCTGGGGCTCTCAGCTTGTCCCTTTTTTCCCGCTTTTTTCTGCCATGACTTTATTTAGGCAAAATTCCCCCTTTTAGTTTTTTGGTCAGTTTTGCCCTCTTAAATTTCCCAGGGGGAAATTTTTTAGTGAACGATTCCCAAGGGGCCCGGCAGTCATCTGCGGCATACTAAACACAACATTGTAAGAAGGGCCAACCCAAACTCCCTCTGCTATTTAAGCATGGCCCCCAACGTTTTAAAAAAACACCCTGCAGCTCTGTCCGCCTGGAAAAAAGGTTTTTGTTTTTTAACCCCGATTCGTGCCCAAGTAATTCGGAAAGAAAGAATTTTGTCTGAAAATTTGGCGAAGTTACCCCAATCGAATTTTTGAGAAATTCGCCCCATCTCTAGCTGCACCTTGTACCCATCCACGACTATCTCTTTTCAATTAAAATTAAATAATACTTCTAAACCCCGGTGAAAAGGGCAAACAGCAGTGATTTTTCAAGCTCGCTATTAGGAAGATGCCCAAAGGCGGGTTTACCAAGAGGAAAATTTCATTTCCTTTTTTTTTCAAGACGGACCCCACAAAGCTTTTGAAAAACCAGCGGTGATCTCTCATGTGAAAGCCGCTGCGTCTTTCCCAATAGCGAGCAGGGTAATCTCACTGCCCATTTGTTTAAGATCCATCCTGACCGACCGTCCGGGCCCCCCAAACGGCCTAAAAAAAGCCCGTAAAACGTATTTAAAACTCTGTGTGAACAACCCAAATAAAAACATAGACATAAACCAAAATCCCTTTCTCCATTTTTAAAGGGAAACTAAAAACTACCTTATCTCATAAAAAAGCTCTGTGTTCCCTTTTAAAAAGTAACAAACCTTTTTAAAAATCCACATGATTTTATTTGTCCGCCTGCCCCGTTTTTCTAAAGATGTATACAAAAGGCTCCCGGGTCCTTAAAAAATAAGCAGAGAAATTCTTTTTTTAAATTTCGAATGGGCTCAGTTTCTGTTTAAAACTTTTGTTTAAGGCTTACTTGGGAAAAGGGGGAACGGTAAACGCATAACAGACAGTCAAAAGGACCAGAAATGGAAAATAAGCAGTGCTTTTCACAAAAAAAAAGGTTTGAAATTTAAAGAAATTCTAACACGTGACCCCAACTTATCTGTTTTTTTTATTTCTGCCATTTATGAAAGTCACTTTTTACAGCACATTAGAGCAAAGAAAAGTGAGGGCAAACCACCCCCAAAAATCTGGCGTTTTGAATGACAAATTAAACAAGACTTTTATGCCCTTTTAATGGGTTTTATTTAATTAAAAATAATAAATTTTTATTTAAATAGCGCCCCAAAAAATTCCACAGCAAAATTTACAATGTAAGGGGATAAATACACACCCTGTGAGGGGGCCCCGCCGCCCAAAAAAACTTACAATCTATGAGGGTTGCATTTGTTCCCAAAACGAAAAAAGGAAAAAGAACCCCCAATAAAAAGTTTTAGTTGTTTTTCCCCAGTGGGAAAAAAATGGATTCTGGAGATGTTTTTTTGAGGTACAGGGGGCAGCAGCGGGGAAGGGGTTTGGGTATAAGGGGGGAAGGACCCAAACATGTCTAGATAACCCCCAAAAAGTGGGCCCGCCTAGGATTATGGTGGGGACCAAAACACGAGAGAGAAATACGATGGGGGGGACTTCATCAATTTCGCATATTAAAAATTTACAAATTTATGGGAATCCCCCAATAACAGCCAATGTAAAAAAAAAAAAAACCCCCTTTGGGCAAAAATTTTCCCCTTAACGTTTATGGGCTTGTTTCTCAGCATATTTAGCAGTACTTCACAGACATCTTGTAAAGTAGCTTTCATCACCTTCAACATCAAGTATCATTTTTTTTTAAACCCAGACCCAACTTATAAGCCTTTTTTTTAAAAAAACTTTTTTACAATAAGATAGGTAGGACTTTGAGAGTCCCATGAAGTACAACTGATTTGCCAAAAATTTCTGCCATATTGTTATTAAACAAATGGGGGAAAACAACAGCCTTTTTTTATTGAAAAGTTTTTAAAAACCCCTTTTGCAACATTTATTAACAAGGCCCCACAAGATAAGACAGTGTTTCCTCAGCTGTGTGATGCAGGAGTATGAAATAAACTTTGATTACAACAAAGAAAGTGATGGTTTAGGGAATCCATCACTTTCAAAATTAAAAAGGGGCCCATCTACTGAAAAGGGGGGGAATCTCTTTCTGTCCATAGACTTTGAATGGGCAACAGGGGAAATGCCCGGGCCATTGTTTTCTTTTAAAAAGACTTCCTTGTTGTGTTTGAGCATTACTCTAGGTCCCCATTTAAGCAGTCTGTGAAGATCCGAATGGTGGACCCCCAACAATCAGACTTCAATCTTTCTTTCCTTTTGGATATTGGGGCAAAACCCCCCCTTTTAATTTGATTTTTAAAAATAGAAAAATTTTAAATTTTTAAAGGCCTTAGGGGTAGAACTTTTTTGGGGGCCCCAAAACCCCCGGGTATATTACTTATTGCGTTTTTTCTATTCTGTTTAAAAGTCCCTGCTATACACAAAATAAAATTAATTACAGGCAATAAGATTTTCATCCCTGTGTATGCAGTGGTGTTTTTCCTCCTTGGACCTACACAATGAGTAATACCATTTTGTTTATGTGTTATTTGGACAATCTTGGAAATCCCTTTTTGGGAAATTTTGGGTTTTCTCATGATCATTTTAACATTTTTAATTTAATAAAAACGGGAAAAATTAGAAGTTAAAAAATAATTCATTTTCAATAATAGTGTGTGTAAGCCAAGTGGTTTCTTACATTGTCAAAAAAGTCTTATTTATTTTCTATTTTCTACAGATCTTACAGGTTATTTATTGCCATTCAAATATAAGAATTGCTGCAACATTTACTATGTACCAGTAACATGTATGGAACTAGGCGGATAGATGTGTATTTTCTCATCTATTTTTCAGTGTATAATGAGCCTGAATGTATGAAAGGGGTTTTGTCATGGGGGCGGGGCGGGGGTCCCGTCGACCCTGCGGCCCCCCCCTTTGCCCCAGGGGGCCCTGGCGGGGGTTTTGCGGCTCCCTGGCCAAACCCCGCTCCCCGGGTCCCCAGCCCCCGGCCCCTTTAACCCTCCACGCTCCTGTGCACGTGCCCCTTTGCCTGTCCCGGGGCCGGCCGCGCTTGTGCCCGCTTTAGGGCGAAAACGCGCAAAACGATTGTCTGGATTTATGGGCCCAAAGCGCCCCTTTAAATTAAATTTAAATAAAGGGAACGTGGTCCTATAAAGGAATACGCCCCCCACCCTGCCGTTTGGGTTGGTGGGGTTTTTAAGGTGGGGTCTTGAGAGTGTTGGAGTTCTGTTTTTGATTCCCCGTGAACCAGTCCTTTTTTTCCGCAAAAGTTTCCTGCCTTGCCTTTTCCCGCCTGCCCTGCCTTTTTCCCGTCTCTGACCCCCGAACCTCTGCCCCCCGTCCTAAGTTTCCTGCCGCCCCGGACTACCCCTTTTGGATTATAAACTTTGGAACCACCTGTCCCCCCCGGCCGCTATCGAAAAGCAAGTCACGCGGGGGGTAGCGCCCGGGTAGCCTCATGCTGCGGGGAAAGGGCCCCATCCCGTTTTTGCGGGGGGTTCTAGTGAATACCAGGGGTACTTAGACTCCGCCCTGGCGTGGCTTAACAAATCATCGCAAGCGGGGGGAAAAGGTAAATCCCCCAAAAAACCTTTACAGGGGTTTTTTTTTGCGCTCATAAATGGGTCTAAAGTTCATCGCGCCTCCCCCTGTGTTTTTGGGGCCCCTTTAAAGGGGAAACTTAGGCATATAATTAATGCGCTAAACATATTTAAAGGGTTTTAAACATAGGCGGGAAATAAAAGAAAAGTCAAAAGGACAAGCATGTCAGTGTATAAAAAACTAGGGTTTCTGATCTGGTTTGGGGACCACGGGTTCCCAAAGCCATACCTGTGTTGTTTGGCTCTTGCCTATGAAAAAAATAATGGGGGAAGCAGAAAAAAATAAATTTCAAATTTTAAAGTAGAAAAAAATTAAAAAAGAAAAAAACTGAACAACAACATCAGGGGGTTTTTAATTTAAGGGAAAATTAGTTTTAGATTCTTTTAAATTTTTAAAAAAATACATTTTATGGGAGATATTTTGGGATTTTTAAAATTTTTTTCATATTAATTTTAATGTTTAAAAATGTTTATTAAACTTCCCAAAAATGTTTTATAAGGGTTTGATTTATTAAAAGAAATTTACTTTTTTTTACTGTACTGGTGAAATTGAGAAAAAAATGGACATTTTGTCCCAAAACTTGGGTTTTCCCCTTTTGGGCTCCCCAGGCACAGGGAGACCAATTAAAAAAGGGGCTGACTGTCGGAACACAATGTACTAGTTTTTTCCGAAACATTCATATATGTGTCTAATACTACGAGGTGGTGTGACCACGCCCCCCCGAACACCCCCCGAATTCCCCCCTCAAGTTTTACAATTTGAAAGTGTTGAAATTTTTTAAGAACAATGCCCCCCAACAAATGTTTTGTGGTTTCATTAAGGGCAAACGAACCGGAAATCATTTTGGGCAAATTTAAAAACCAAAAAGGGTGAAAAAACCCATTATACGGGGCCCCCCAAAAATTTTCAAAATTGGGGAAAAACCAAAATATCGCATTCAAATTCCCAGAGCAGCTAAACAATATGTTACAATAGAGGTCTTTTATTGTAACCTATTAAAATTGCTAAAGAAAAAAATGGACTTTCAATATCCCAATGTTAAAATTTTTTTTTTGTAAATTTCTTGGATAAAAACTTCTTTGTACCCCGGGCCTTTCAAAAAAAAACGCTCTCACTCATACCTTTGTTTTATCATCCAACTGACTACATATGTATTCTAAAACCCGTATAAAGGGTTAAAAAATAAAGTAAGGGGTTTATTTTTTTTTTTTGGGTGCTGACAGTAGGGGTTGCCCAAAGGGAAAACCCGGATAGGGGATGGCAAAACCTCGAAAGGGGGAGGATTTGGGGCTAGGAGAAAGGGGGCCCGGGTAGGCAGAGGGGGAAACTTTCAAGTTTTGGGGGACAAAATTAGGCTATGTTCACTCGCCCCGCAATTTCCCCTGTGGGGCGGGGGCGGGGGCTGGGCCCGGGGGCAAAGAGGGCCGGCACCCCCTTTTCCCGGGCCCTTGACTTTCAATTTTTCTAACGGCGGGGTATAAACCGCTAGTAAATACAAGTCCCTTACCCCCCCCGGCGGAGGTTTGCCAGCGGGGGAGGGGAACATTTTTCCATATTCTTCTAGAGAACCTTTTGGGGAATTTTCCAAATTTTGGAAATGGGGACGTAATTTCAACCCGTTAAATTCGCGCAGTATTTAGCCGCAAAAATTTCGAACCCGGGAAAAATGTCCCATTTTAAAACCGTTTTGTAAAATGACCTTTTTAAAAGTTTCCCCTTTAAAGAGTCAGTCAAGTTGCAGTTGGAAAAGTGACCCCGGGGCAGCATCCCCCCCAAATTGGCATGAGGGGGCGGATTTACCCCTGGTTGGGGAAAAAAAGGGAAAAGGCCGTGATTTTAAAAAACTTGTATAAAACTTAGCGTTTTAAAGCAGAAAAAAAACCCGGAGAGGGTTTGGGGAAAGGGGGCCCCAACCCAAGAGCGGTTTTCGTGTCAGGGAGAAGGGGAAAAAAGCAAAAAAAGCGCAAAATTTTTAGTAAGGGGGCTTGGGCCCTAAATGGAAAAAAACCCCTGGGAATTTTGGGCAGGTAAAAGCAGTGGGGGTGGGCAAAAGGAGAACCCCTCGGAAAAGTGTTTTAGTTTGTGTGTAGGGTGAAAACTGCGGGGTGCAGGGGACACCCGAACTGTATGTTTTTGCATTTTCTGGAAAAAGAGAGTAGAGGGCCTTTTTTAAACCCGATTTGGGTGTCTGTCAAGTTTTTTTCAACCCCTGGTGCACTGCAGAGGGCCCATACCCCCACCTCCTTTTCCCGCAAAAAAAACTAGGTTTTCCCCTAAGGGTTTTTCAAGTGCTAGATCCTTTGAAAAGGCTTTTCCCCCTCCAGTTTAATTTTAAGGCAGTTTTGTATTATAGCACTATATTGTGTTTGTTTGATTTTACAAAACAATAAAACCCTGGGGTAATGGGGTTAATATCAAAAAAGTTTCAGTAAAAGGGTTGTAGTATTTGAAATTTTTTTAATTTGAAATGCCCCAAAAAAGATTTCCCTCCCAAAAGGATCTAATATCGAAAATCACTGGGGGATTTGTTTGTGGGAATGAGTAAAAACCATGCAATCCCGGGGTTTTTTATTCAGTTTGATTTTTGTTTTTTGTGGAAATTTTTGCTTAATCCTTATTGTTCAAAAGTATTGGCACTGGGGCAGCTATGTGTGTGTGCCTCTAGTTCTCCCCAAAAAAATTTTTAAAAATGCCTGTTTAGGGTAAAAAGCCCTTAAAACACCTTCTTGTGTAAGATGACCTTTTGGGGTCTAAACTGAAGGGAAAAAAAGATAGATGAACAATACAGATAGAAATTTTTTTTTTCTACATCAATCTCATGCAGTTTCTTTAAAATTTAAAAACCAAAGTTCAATGTCCAAATTTTGGTTAAAAGTTAACCAAAGATATATACTGTAAATTCTCTTCCCCTTTTTTTTGCTTAATTTTTGGAGGGAGGGAGAAAGAAGAACATGTCAACCCCGAGCTATACAAACAACAAAAAAAAGGGAAAACATATAATATTTGCACCCCCATTGCAAAACTCAGAATGGAATTTGCTCCCCACTGAGAGTTTTGCCAAGTGTGCTACATTTTATATCTTTAAGAAAGTTATAATTTTAAATTCAACTGATTACAAATGATACAAAGACTTTATTCAATCAATTGTTCCATTTATATAGCACCAGTATATTCTGCTGCACTCTACAGAGATTGCAATTATTCATATTGGTCCCTGTCCACATCGTGGCTCACAATTTAGCTTCCAGATTAACCTATCTATATGTCTTTTGGAGTGTGGGAGACACCAGAGTACCTAGTGGAAACCCATGCAAAAATGGGGAGAACATAAAACTCCTTGCCATTATTGTCCTTGGTGGGATTTGAACTAAGAATCACAGTGCTGCAAAGCAACAGCACAAACCATTGATCGACTGGGGTGCCCAAATTAAAAAAAATTATTATAAATATACATTAAAAATACTCTACTCTGGTAAATTTTCTCCGGAGCTCCTGTGGGCTCCGGAGGCAGTGCCGAAACTCCCCGGGGCCCGGCCACCGAAGCCCGTCCCTGAACGCACGGGACCTGCGTCCCAAGCACTCAGAGACAGGACCCAGGAGTCGGGGACTAATGTCCTCGACTCCAGGGGCTGCGCGGTGTCAGCGGAGCAGAGCGCTTCTAACGCTCCGCTGTAAACATTGGTAGGCGCCAGCCCCCACTGGTGACGTAGGTGCGCAGTGACGTCACATCACCATGCCGCCTAAGCAGGGCGGCAGTAGAAGCCGGCCGGGAGCGGCCAGGAGCGGGAGAAAGGTAAGTGGGTTTTTTGTTTTTTTTTCTAAGTACCTAAACGGGGCCCTGGCTACCTAAACCTAAAGCTGGCCCTGGCTACCTAAACCTAAAGGAGTCCCTGGCTACCTAAGCCTAAAAGGGGCCGTGGCTACCCAAACCTAAAGGAATCCCTGGCTACCTAAACCTAAAGGGGGCCCTGGCTACCTAACCATAAAGGGTCCTTGGCTACCTAACCATAAAGGGGGCCCTGGCTACCTAACCATAAAGGGGGCCCTGACTACCTGACCATAAAGGGGGCCCTGACTATAAAGGGGGCCCTGACTACCTATGGAATAAAGGGGGCCCTGGCTACCTACAGAATAAAGGGGGCCCTGACTACCTACGGAATAAAGGGGGCCCTGACTACCTACGGAATAAATGGGGCCCTGACTACCTACAGAATAAAGGGGGCCCTGACTACCTACAGAATAAAAGTGACCCTAACTACCTGCAAAATAAAGGGGAACCTAACTACCTAAAAACTAAAGGTGGCCCTAACTACCTACAAACTTAAGGGGACCCTAACTACCTGCGAACTAGCTAAAGGGGGCCCTGACTACCTACAAACTAAAGGGGGCCCTGGCTACCAACAAACTAGCTAAATAGGGCCCCAACTACCAACAAACTAGCTAAAGAGGTCCCTAACTACCAACAACCTAGCTAAAGGGGCCCTAACTACCAACAAAATAGCTACAGAGGGCCCTAACTACCTACAAACTAAAGGGGGCCCTAACTACCTGCAAACTAGCTAAAGGGGGCCCTAACTACCTAAACAGTAGCTAAAGGAGGCCCCTAACTACCTGTATACTACCTAAAGGAGGCCCTAACTGCCTGCATACTACCTAAAGGAGGCCCCGAACTGCCTGTATACTACCTAAAGGAGGCCCCCAACTGTCTGTATACTACCTAAAGGAGGCCCTAACTGCCTGCATACTACCTAAAGGAGGCCCTAACTGCCTACATGCTACCTAAAGGAGGTCCTAACTGCCTGCATGCTACCTAAAGGAGGTCCTAACTGCCTGCATGCTACCTAAAGGAGGTCCTAACTGCCTGTATACCCTGACTGCCTGTATACGACCTAAAGAGGGACCCTAACTGCCTGTATACCCTGCTTGTATACTACCTAAAGGGAAGCCATAATTGAATGCATACTACCTAACGGTGGTCCTGTCTGTATACTACTTAAAGGGAAGCCCTAACTGCCTGTATACTACCTAAGGGAAGCCCTAACTGTCTGTATACTCTTAAAGGGAAGGCCTAACTGCCTGTATACTACCTAAAGAGGGTCCCTAACTGCTTGTAGTCTATATAAAGGGGACCCTAACTACCTATAGCTTACCTAACTGGGGGCAACCACATACCTACAGCCTAACTAACTGGGACTCACCAACACCTACCTACCTACATCCTACCTAACTGGAGTCCACCAACCCAACTTGCCTAACTGGAGCCTGCTTAACTACCTGGGGGCTATTGACCTACCCACCCATGGCTTGGAACCAACCCACCAACCGGTGGCTGGCCTACCAACTTATCCAATGGGGTCTTTACCTACTAATAGGGCCTTTCTAGTTACCTGGGGCCTTGCACATTTGCCTACCAACCTAGGGTCTTGTCTACCTCCGTTGTAATATAGAGAGGGCAGCAGCCCATAGTTGTAGCATTATCCAACCTCTTGGAAGCACGCTCACCCACCCCTGAGAAGTTTGTACAGAGGTGGGAATAGGTAAAGAGATGCTGGAAAAGTGAGGATGACTAAGATATTTTTGTGTAAATTCTGCAGGGTTGAGTGGTGGCTGGGACAAGTCATCATGGCAGTGTGGAATGGATGCAGAAGAAAAGGGAATAAGAACGACTCATAAGAGAAGAGAATGACTCATCAGATAAGACGTCTCCGGTGAAATCCCTGGATGTTTAGGGGTTATTTTACTTCTATACTGGATCAGTGCTGTATTCACTGTAATGTGATGTGACCCGAGTTGGTGATGGACCTCTATGTGGTCTCTATATGGTGGTGGTGTTGTAGATTATACCTGAACTGGTGTCTGACCTCTATGTGGTCTCTATATGGCGGTGTTGTAGGTTATACCTGAGCTGGTGTCTGACCTCTATGTGGTGTCTATGTGGTATTGTTGTAGGTTATTTCCTGAGCTGGTGTTGACCTCTAGTGGTCTCTTTTTGGTGGGTGTTGTAGGTTATAAACCCGATCTGTTGTCTGACCTCTATGTGGTCTCTATATGGCGGTGTTTAGGTTATACCTGAGCTTGGTGTCCCGACCACTATGTGGTCTCTATATGGCGCTGTTGTAGGTTATACCTGAGCTGGTGTCTGACCACTATGAGATCTCTATATGGCGGTGTTGTAGGTTATACCTGAGCTGGTGTCGGACCTCTATGTGGTATCCATATGGTGATGTTGTAGGTTATATCGGCATTAGTATAGTGGCAGCGTACACTTGTCCCTGATTGTAAAAGTGAGGGAACAACTGACCCAGTGATAGTAGTTACACTTTTACTTTCTTGCTGGTGTTTATTTGAGAAGGTGGTGAGGTGCGTGACCAAGGGAAACGTGGAGGGATATTGTATATGGGTTGGTGGGGGATATGAATGGAGCTACTTAGCCATGTGTCTATGATATGCTAGACTGACACATGTATGAGATTGATAGATATGTGAGATAGACAGATATGTGACTCACTTGGTATTGTACTTCACAATGCAGTTCTGTTTTGCACACTGTATTATGTGGTAAAATCGGCACATTTATGTCATTTATGTCATGTACGGTAGGGTGGGCCCCCAAGGTCAATTCCCCTGTGGGCCCCAGATCACCCAGTCCGACACTGTCTGAGTCTTCTGTTCAGAAGAGGAGCCATCAGTAAAAGGAGCTTAGAGAGCTTAGAGAATGGGTAAAGTGCACCACACTCCAAGTTCAGCCAAAGCTTCATAATAAATGTTTTAACCCAGAAAATACTGCATATACTCCTGTATGAAATGGAAAATGGGTATGGAATGGACACAGTTGTTCCCAAACATTCCATAGGTGTATATTATATCTATAGCCACCATAGCAGCTGTAATAGGCCCAGGGTGTAGGGGGTCCACTCAGGAGCAAGAACATTCTACTTTTCTTGTAGGAAAATGTGGAACAAGCAATAATTACCTCACCTGACCTGAAAAGGGAGGCACAGAGCTCAAAGGCCACTAGAGAAGATCATAAAAGTAGAAAGTAGCATGCTATGACTAATGACATGTATACCTGAAGTGCTTCAGCAAATTGCACTTTATGATTTGTGGATATTTTACGGATTTCTAATAAAAAGGTGTTTTTATGATAAGCTAGGTTGTTTTTTCTACTTTCTTGCAGGAAACAACACAATGACAGATTTCTGCAGTATTATGCGAGTTATCATATATGGTGCTATTATCCAAAACTTTAATTATTGTGGCTTATGTTGCTCTGTTACTATAAGGTGTGTGCTGTTGCTGGTGAAACAGGTTAAACTGGGTGGCAGGTATGCCTAGGGATTCTTTCTGTTGAGCTTACTAGTGGTGTTGCTGGTATGTGTAGTGCACTGGCGAGAAAGTAACCACAGAAATCCTTCAGCATTTGGGATCTTACAGGCTTTATTCATACTGTTGCTCTCAGTTTAACATATTACAGTTCACTTCACATTGTAGATCAATTTGCATACTCAAACAGAATTTGCTTCATTTCTGCAATTCCTACTCTAGTAATCCTCCTGTCATGAAGCGTCCTCACTTGATGCCCTAGATGCCTGACTTGGGGTCAGTGGTCATGCATTAGGCTTTCCCAAGTGGCTATCTACTCTGGTCTTCAAGTTTGTTCTCTATCTTCTACTCTCTGTTCCTCTGCCTCTGTCATTTTCTGTCTACCTTTTCTTCCTTCTTTCTCTCTATGCCTCAGTCAGTAACCTTGGCTGCTGTTCTGCCTTTTAGCCTGCTGCCCTCCACCACCAGCTGGTGTGTAGATGACCACACTTTGCTGGAATTACTAACAGGATCCTTACAAGAGTACATAATAACTACAACTGATCTGCCCAAGGTAGTAGGCTCCTTATAACTGCCTGTAGACCCTCCCCTTTAGGCTGCAGGCATAAACTTTGCTATGGTGCTTAAAGCAAAAATGTACATCATGACAGTAAATGCAAATTTATACATAAGATAACCCTACATTAGTTTCCTATCATGAGATGGCATGACTCTGAAACATTCCCTATGTCCAATATAATAGATCAGTTGAACGATTTTAACAAACTTTTCTCACTCTTTGGAAGAAGATTTAGTGTTGGGGCACTGGAAGGTCCGCAAACTTTTAGACACTCATGTAGAGATAATAGTTGGATCATCTGCTCCAAGTAAAATGTTATCCAGATATCTTTTAAATTTCACAGATGGATTAGTATCCAATCTCTGATAGCAACTGACATCTTTCAGCTGTCTGAAGACTTCACATTCATACTGCTCCACAAGCCAAATCACCACAGTTCCTCCCCTGTCATCTGGTTTAGTCACTACAGATTTTAAACTTTTCAACTTCTTTAATATATTCATTTTTTGACAAGTAAGATAATCATGTGAACATCTCCAAGATGTAGATCTAAATATCTCAGGAACCATTGTTAGAAATGCTTACTTAAAGCAAACTTGTCGGTTGGTTCATTCTCCCCTCTCTGAGAACAGAAAGGGAGAGATAAGCTGAGCTCTGTGTTATTTAAGTTTATACGATTTAGAGCAGGATTTCTGAATAAAAGCAAATAAATCCTGACTGAACTACTTAAAAGAGAGTGAAAGTCCTACTAATCCCGCCCCCACACAGTGAATGACAGTTTTCCCTGTATCAGTGTGTTTACAGAGCAAAATCAATCACAGCATGTCCTCTGCTTTTTACCCATCAAATCATTTAACTCTGTATATCACGAGCTCAGCTTATCTCCAGCTGTTATATCCTGCTCTCCCCTGAAAGGGTCACTCTAAGTAACATAATGTCCTTCGAGGGTAGTATGGTGGCTCAGTTATTAGCACTGTGGCCTCTACAAAAGGGGCGTGGTTTGCACCCAAATTTTGTCGCAGTTTGTGGTGTAAAAGTAAACCAACTTAGATACAAACTTAGATTAGACAGTTCTAACCTGGACCAGATTTATCAACACTGTGATAAATGTGGCACATTGTAGACTGTCTTTGGTCTAACTTAAAACTGTCTTAGGGTACGTTCACACGGCTTATTTTGGAGCGCATTTCGCTGTGCATTTTGCCGCGTATTTCACCCTGTACTGCGCTTAATACGTGGGGAAATGCGCCCCATAATTATGGTAATCCATAGCTCTTATAGAGAACTATGGATTACGCCTCCTCTCCCCGCTTGTTCAATACGATCGTATTGTATGCGCTGGGAGATAAGTGACATGTAAATTACTTGCGGCGATTACGCGCCGTGAGTAATGCATGTCTATGTGGCCGGCGGGCTGCCGCCCCACTCCCCACTCCTCGGGAGTGTGCGCTGATCTCCCGAGCTCCCGAAACATACGATGTACTGCGGCGTGTACTGTACGCACCGCAGTACATCGTGTGAACATACCTTTACAGTTAGACACTATTGATAAATGTGCCCCTGTATGTTCTCTCAGTATGTCTGTGGGTTTCTTCTGTGTACTCTGGCTTTCCCCATACTCCAAAAACATACTGATAGGTTAATCTGAGCCCACTTCCAGTTAAGCCACACCCATGTCAGAGGCATTGCAGAACTGTCCAAAGCACAAAAGAATGTGTCTGCGACATACTACAGTGAAAATCCTAGACTTTTTGACACATTTTACAACACTTTTCTGCAGCCACAATAGCACATGTAGATAATAGTGTTTAGTGGGAAAAAAAATGCTATTGCAGTTTTTAAGTCAAATGAAAAACTAACACAAAAGCTTACAATTTAGAACGTACATCTGTTTTCTCTTTTTCCAGTCAGAAGTCCAATAATCAGGATTTATCTGCCCTGTGAACTAATAGGACAGATGGAATTTTTAATGAACATTCCACAATATAAATGCATACCCAAAGTTTGCTCCTCTTTGTGCCCTTTTAAGTAGTAAAGGCTATCTAAATTAGAGAGTGAGCCTTGTGCCGCTGAGAGGACTACGGTTAAACAAATTTACTTTCTAAATCATAAGCTTCACTTCATGTCCTTGTCAGTAGCACAATAATAGGGATATAGCAAATAGATCCAAAGGAAGGGATCTCCTGGACAGATCTGAAAAGAGATCTTGTAGTGCCCAATAAGAGTGTTAGATGATGACCAGGAAGTGGCACTACATATCTTCTCTACCTAGACAAAGTCTCTTTTTGCTGTGGAAATACACTGGGCTCAAGTACAGCATAAGTTTGAAAGATATTGTCATTGATCCATCTGGAGATGGCGGCTTTTGATGCTTTGCTGGTCCCAAGGAAAGTTACCAACAGATTTATATCTCTACTGAAGCTAGAAGCCCTGCTCCTGCAGATCCTACTTACCAACTTTTAAAACTGCCATTCAAGGAGAATCAGATTTGTGGTGTCCTCAGCGCGCTACCATGCAGAATTTGCATAAACCACACCCTTTTTATAAAAAGCCACATACCCCTTTACATAAAGCCATGCCCACTACACCCAACTGTGTAATGGCTTTAAAAGAAATTGAATTGAGGGGTGTGGTGTTACCCAGATTTTCTAGACATTGAATTCAGCATCCCAGAGAGTTGGGATGCCACCAAACTGAATCATAGATTACAGAACGGCATGCAATGCAATGTCTAAGGCCAGCAGGATATTGGTGTGTATTAAAAGACATGGACCTGCAGGACAGAAATGTAATATTACTGCTATATAAAGCATTCGTGTGGCCTCATTTGGAATATGCTGTTCATTTGTGGGCTCCAGTTAATAGAAAGGATGTAATGGAGCTAGAGAAAATGCAAATATGAGGAACCAAACTAATAAGGCGAATGGAACATCTTAGTAATGGTGAAAGGTTAAAAGAATTAAACTTATTTACTCTTGAGAAAAAATGGCTATGGGGAGACATAATTAATTTATATAAGTATATAAATGGCCCCTACAAAAAGTATTATGAAAAACTATTTCATGCAAAACCAACTCAAAAGACAAGAGGCATACCCTTAATCAGGAGAAAAAAAGGAATCAATATCCAGAAAAGAAAAAGTCTTCCTTACCTCGAGATCTGTGAAACTGTGGAATAGCTAGCCCCAGTGGCTGGTCACAGCAGGAACAATTTGGAGTTTCAAGACAGGTTTAGATAACTACTTACAATTAACCTGGTTAGCGGCACTCGAGGCAACTGCCTGCTTGTCTGCCCCTAGAAACGGTCCTGGTTTCAGTAGGGAAAACAAAGCTTAAAAATTCCCTATCCCCCACCCATCAGCCACATCTTTCCCCATCCTTGGTTGAACTTGATGAACATATGTCCTTCGTTAACCATACTATCTGACTATGTTCTTGAATTTAAACCATTACACTACTACCAAAGTTACCACCATACAGTGACCATATAGTGTTAGATACTAGTTGTACACAAGTGGCCTTCAGACATATACGTGATTACAGTGCAGTTGAATGCAGTGACTCACAGGTAACATTTTCTTTAAAGTGAGCCATTCCCTTTCCCATTTATTTTCCATCTGGTCCAGACCACCATGACGACTTGTTCCAGCCATAACTCATCCCTGCAGAAATGACCACACAAATATCTTAGAATTCTAACTTTTTTAGCACCTCTCTAACTGTGCTCGCCTCTGTTCAAACTTGTCATGGGGTAATAATTGTAGGTGGTGGGGTTTTTGGGTGGATATGTGGGTGTTGTATTTTGTGTTGACACTAGGCTGTATAACACAGTCATGGGAGAAGGGACAGGAGAGGGGGTATAGGCACAACCGTTTTGGGGGGACAGGGGAAGAAGACCATCCTCCTAGAGATTGTGCTACAGTTATGGCCTGTTTCACCAGAATCATATTGTGTGGTCTGAACTCCATCCATTGCACTCTTGATGATCAGCCATAGGCATGATCTTCACTGAGTGCAGCACATGCAGTTTAGCACTATCTTTTTTGTAGTGTTTTTGTAGTGATTCTGTTTTTCTACAGGTTTCCCCTTTGGACAATGATGTCATCATTGGACTATGTCAGATCAGCATTAGATCCACTTCTTTAATTAAATGGTGAACAAGGGATGTTGTCAAAAAGTTCTTATTTAAAGAAATTGTGTATTGTGTCATGATGGTTTTGTATTAGTTAATTCCAGTGCTAGTAATGGAGTTGTCTGATAGACATCTCTCCATTACTATCTCTGGGGCATGGTATTAACGAGCAGTGTATTTTTCTGCCTCAAGGCTGATTTTAACCTCCTGCCACTCTTAAAGGTCTGCATCTGTGATGACTGCGGGCTGATATTTTTAGGGAGAGAAGGAACAAATATCCATGGACCGTCCCATTCTGATAGTATCAGTCTGCAGCTTCTGGTTTAGCCTTGGCTGGTTATGAGAAATGAAACAGTAATTTTTAAAAATTATTTATTTATTGATTACAGTGGATGCTTATTTTTAGTTTTTCAATAAATTAATAAATACATCAAAATTTAAATAGGGTCTCCATTATTTTTTTTTAAATCTAAATAAGCATTCCCCAACTTTAACCCTCTTTAACCATGTTATAAAAGAAATAGATCCAACACTGATCCAACGTAGTTCACTCAACCTGCCATAGGCAAAAAGGCAAACCTGTAAATAAACAGAAAAATTACCCACATGCAATAAACTTAGGCTGCATAGGCTATCTAGTATACAGAAAAGCTCGGTGAAACCAATTGACCACAGCTAGTGCTTAGATTTCCTATCACCTAGCTTTCCTGAATGCTGGAAAGGCTATTTGACATCTGGGGTTATGCACAATTACCACAGGTAGCACCCATTTTTCCATAAGAGGAAAACTGGGTGCCACCTGGGGGGGGGATGGCTTGTCACCCAGCATTCCTGTATGCTGAATAAAGCATACAGGAATGCTAGGAGATGCCCTTATCCCACAGGTAGCACTCAGATTTCCATGATAGGAAGACTGTAAATCCTTTGATGTCACTCAGCTTTACTGGATGATAGATAGGCTATCCAGCATCCAGAAAAGCTGAGTAAGACACTAACAGCAAGGCAGTGGCCGGGGAGGGAAGTGGAGAGATACTCACCTCTCTTCTCTGGTGGTGCACATATACTGAAAAGACTGTATGCACCCCAAAGCTAGACTTTATACACTAGCTGCAGGGTGGCCCTCTGCAGTCAGTGGTGTTGGAGTATTGTCTTATGACCCTGCCCCGGTGCTACTTCCCTCTAAGAACCTCCAGCAGCTTTTCAGCTATGGTAGGCATGCCAACTCTCTACTGAATACATTGGAGCCTTTCTGTGCCTCTCAATACCAGGTGAGCTGGTTGGTGTGTATTTTGTATAACTCTCCTGGGAGGTCTCCACTGTTTGTGGGAGTTTCCCACACAATTCAGGAGAATTGGTAAGTATGAAGTAGATCCTGAGACATCTACTGAGGTCAAGCGAAATCAGACCTAAATTTTCCTCTGAGACTTCTATGAAAATAACAAGTATGGAAATGATTTGGTTTATATTGCTTAGTGTAGGGACCTTTGATCTGAATGCCCTAAGGAGAACCTTGCCCTGAAGAAATATGATGTAGAGATCTGTAGAACCTAATAACTGCAATTCTTCTACTCCCTAAGTAAAGGTGATAGCAAGGAGAAAGGTTACCTTCCAGGACAAGTACATTAATGAAATACTGTCCAGTGGTTCAAACAGAGGGCTAGTTATTATTCTCAAGACCAGAGGGAGATCTTAGGGTGACAACTGTTGTAGAAGTTTTGGTCTCATTCTGAATATTGCCCTAACAAAACTTTTTACAAGTAAGTCAAAAGGACAGCACAATCCAAATCAAACAGATAATGCTGAAATCTGAACATTAAGGGTAGATTGTCTAAGACCTTCATCAAATCCCTGCTACTTGAAGTCTAGAACCAAAGGAATTAATGGAGGAATTTCTGAGTATCCTCTTGAGGAGTAGCATTTAATAAATGTTGATCTTACTCTCATGTATATCACATTAGTCATGAAGCCTCTGGACTGACTCAGTGTAGTCACTAACCTTTACTATGGCTGAGATCTAAAGTAATCACAACCTGCCTCGGATTGACCCATCCCCTGATGTGAGGATAAGCTAACTCCCAGCTGTTCTATGACACCAGGCCAATTTAAAGATAAAGTTTCAGGTACCTCCTGTCTGGAAGTAAGAACACTGGATTGACTTGGGACACCGTTATGTACTGGGGACATCTCAGGATCCAAAGATGTCATAATGGTCCCACCAAACTCCAGGCAGTGATGCTCAGGCTCCTGAGGTTGGGACACAACTGGCTGCCTTGAGACACCAGGTTGTGTCTGAAGGGGAGCATCCACTACTAGCCACAGCTCAATCTCATCAGCTGAGAGAACTATGCTCTCTTGGGCCAGAAGATCATCAAGGCGATGAGGGAAGCTTGATCTTAGTGAGCTTTGAATAAGACTCTCTGAATCATTGACACAGGAGGAAAAACATAGGACAAATGGAAGTGTTGTGGAATTATTGTGGCATCTACAGCTAGCGAAGCTTCTTTCTTGCAGCAAAAACAAGACTGATACTTTTTCATTGTCCTGTGTTGCCATGAGAGCCACTGCTGGAATTCCCCACTTTTCTATAATCTGATGAAAAACCTTACAATTTAGCGACCATTCCTTTGGACTAAGCCTCTGCTTAGGTTGTTGGCTAGCATGCTCAGGCTCCCTGGAATATAGGCCACGGTCAGGTTGGAGAGATGTTTTTCCACTAGGGACTAAACAGGCTAGACTTTCGCTGCTAGGGAAGACGACCTTATGCCACCTTGATTGTTTAGATAGGCTGCAATGGTCATGTTGTCCATGTGGATTCTCACTGGCTTGCCTTTTAATTAGGGAAGGAAGTGCTGCAGGTCCATCTTGACCACTCTCAAACCTTGCTTGGTTAGAGAATCTAGTCGAGCTCCCCATCCTTGAAAGAGTTAAGGCATCTGTAGTCAAATAGTTCACTGGACTGGAGCGAAGGACTTGCTGTTGGGTAGCTAATTCCACCAGTCTAGAATGTTAAGGACCTAAGAAGAGAGGAAGCAAGGAGTATTCAATCCTTCAGGAGTTCCATGCCATTGTGAGAGATATTCCCACATCTGAGCCCGCGTCCACAGAACTGCCTCAATGACTTCTTTCATCAAACCCAACACTACAGCTATTGTTCTCGGTGTCATAGAGGATTGCAGCTGTGCTTTTACTTGATGGATGCTGAGGATTCTCCAAGTTAATCAGAAATTCCAGGAACTGTATGCATTTGGATGGAAAGATGCTGGACTTTTCCCAGGCATCCTGAATTTGTGACTTTCATGCAGGGAAGAAGGTCTGCAGTCCAACTTTAAGCATCAGTAGTCAGGTTTCTTATCCCCAGGACCACAAGATTTTTTGGAACTGCTTGAGGGTCACTGGTCCTTTCTGAAAAGGGGCTTTTCTGAAAGGAGCTCTTGCTCTTCCCTCTGCTGGATGGAGGTAACAATTTGCCTCTTATGTCTTACAAGTCATCCATTAACTTATCGAGGTTACACAGGATATTCTTTGAATGAGCATCAGCCTGCCAGAGCTTAATCCAAATCACACTGAGCATTGTAAGATACGTGTTTATGTCCATTTTTGTGTCAAACACATATCTAAAAAATGCCATGTGAACATCCCCTTAAAGGCTGAATCAGTTGTGGGTGGGCAGAGCTAGCAATGTGTGGGTGTGGCTAGCCGCTAATGGGCAGGACCATCACTGCATTAAATGCTCTGACACTGCTGCATCTTACAGAATAAGGGACACAGCGTTGGAATCAGCATGTCTGTCACTACCTTGTGCTGTCCTCAGCAAGGGGGACATAATCTATGTGACAGGTTCCCTTTACGGAGTGGCAAAATTAAAATATTGAATACATCCCATTAAAATCACGTCTAGTCAAAAATCACATTGTAATTGGTCACCTGATTAACATATATCTGCACTTGCGTATTTAGTGTCCCCCAGAAGATGGCAAATAGGTAGACGAGTCAGAGTGGTTGAGGTTGGGAGTAGTTGTCACGGTACAGGCATCACCAGTCTCTCTCCCTTGGGTGCAGAACTACAGTACAGTGCACCTGAGTGATTGATATTCTGGAAATGTTCCCCGGGGTACTCCCTCTGGTGTATGATAAGAGTAGTAGTGCAGTCTGGTCAGGACGTACCCAAGATGGTAATGGTCGGTGCAGGAGCGCAGACACACACACGGAGGCAATGTAGTTGGTAAAATAATGCCCGTCTTTATTGAAGAAAATTAACTTCTAAACAGTAAAATAACTGGATCCAAGTTCTTATAAACAATTCTCGCAATTCACAGGGAAGTGATCAGCAGGGTGATGAGGAGTCAGGAGCTCCTTACCATAGCAGCAATATGGTGTACCTGTTGAGAGTAGTGGTCTGTATCCTCCTTGTAGCAGACTTGAAGTGTCCCAGTGTAGCCTAATCCTCCTTCTCCTACTGCAGGTTGTGGTAGAGCCTCTGGGATCTGTGGTTACCCTCAAACGGCAGAGCTTCATCCCATTCTCCCTCTCCCTTCTCACTCTCTAGACTGAGCCAAACCGCCCTTCCTGCCTCCAACTGCCACTTCTGACCGCTCCACCCCCTTGTCCAATCAGGGGCTTGGTGTTGAAACACATGTTGTGAGGTGGCAAAAAGCTTAATCAGGGGCCAACACAACACTTACCCAAATATGCACAACACATTACACATAACTTACACATAATGAACAATGTGACAAGAACGCATCCTTGACTAAACCTCTGAGACTACAATACCCTGAACTGGGGTATTACACAAATAACTTGTTATCCAGTAATGACTTTTATCCTGCATTAGCTTATATTAGCTTATCTCACAGTTTGATTCGGTCAGAGCCTTGCAAAGCAGTTTCATAAATATTATTAATTATTATCAGTAGCCACAGATTAGAGAAACTAAATGTACCAGTGAGAGAACAGGATGGTTAAACGCCCCAACAGACAAGCAAGGCCAAAAGCCACATCTTGGGTCTTCTTAGAAATTATGAACTGCCAGAAAATAACACAAAGGGAGGGCAGAGTTTGGATACACATTTATAGAATAGCACCTTCATTAGAATTTCCATCTATCCGCAGGGTGGAGAAGTACATCATTTAAAAAAAAAAAAACATGTGTGAAAAATTACACTTTTATTTCTCCTTCTTGCTGGTTGCACCTCTTGCTTCGGTTAAAAAAAAACAGGATCAACAGGCACAGTGGGATTTTGCCAAAAAACACTGTGGGGGGAATTTACGAATCGATAAGCTCCAGTTTTCAGATGTACAAAATTCGCAAATTTTGCACAACCCATGTTTACACAGTTTTTCATCGGTTTATGCTCTATTGTCAGTTTTCACCAAATCGGGTGGAGCTTAGTAGACAGAGCATGTAATCCCATGGTCTGACATTTAGTATAATTTACGCTAAAAAGGGGCACAAACAATAGCTGATACCCAGATTTCAGTTTCAGGTGCAAAGACTCCTAAAAGATGTGTCAAATGTGTTAAGAGGTATGCAACTTACTGTTTGCAATGCATTTGAGGAGTCATAAATTCTATATTTTTTGGCTTACTTTGTTGTGTAAAGTCTTGGGACTCATGTATGAAAACTGTCTAGGTCTCAGCCTTTCTTAATTGCCTATAACAACCAATCAGAGCTCCCCGTCCATACAGTTTTCATACATGAGGCCCTTGGTTTTAGGCAATTCACAGAGTAATTTTTTTATAGAAACTTCTGCGCCATAACTTTTAAAGATTAATTCATATTATTTTTAGTGAAGTGATAGAATGTGCAAAAATTCAGTTCCACCATTGTTTTGTTTTTTTTTCAATTCTCAGAACACCTTAAATTGTGTTTTTCATGTATTGCACAAGTTGTATTGATTAATAAATAATAATGATTAATACACTTTTTATGTTTTACATCTGTTATCCATATAAATATATCTATACATATAACAATAAAAATCATTCTTTTTTTATTATTCACATTTTTATTTTATCTCACAGTTTTGTACTTATTGCACGTCAATAAGTAGTAGAATCAGGGGCGTTGCTAGGGTCCTAAAACATCCGGGGCTCGGGCCCTTTGTATTTTTCTGGGTATGGCTGGGTTCACACGACATTTTTCGCGCCTCATTGTGAACTGCGGATTTTTTTTTTTTAAGAGAAAAACCTTTGTTCCCGTCACTAATTTTCTGCACATCCCACACAGATCCGTCCATCTCCTCAGCAGTCCTGACAGTAAAAATCAGCAATGACAAATTTACTTTTCAGACTTTCTCACCCTTCAATGACAATACCCCTAAACAGTCACCAAAACATCCACCTACCCCATGGAGCAAATCTACAGACAAGTGATTGTTACTAAAACCCTCCTACAAAACCAAAGACCCCAAACTATTACTACTTAAAGGCTCAAATAATCTGCCAGACCCTGACCGAACGCAACCCCCACATGTGACTATCCACTGCAACACAGGCCCTAGAGACAATATATTACCGCCATACAGGGACCAGATAGTGGTAGATACTAGTTGTATGTAGACTCTGCAGCAAAATATAAAAGTGATTTTCACTGCAGTTACATTTAGTGACTCACCGGAGAGTCTTTTCTGATCAGCGCGTTCACTTTCCCTTTTTCTCCACTCCCGGGTTTACACCTTCATGCTGATTGCTCCCCGGCCAGACTCGTCCCTGAGGATTTGGACACAAATATCTTAGAATCCTCACATTTCCAGCAACTCCTTAATTATAGGTTTTAGCAGTCCCCTCAGTTAGGTATATAGGGGCACTGAAGCAGTATATGGGGCCACAGGATTATGGGCCACAGGCAGATATATAGGGCCCCCAGGCAGGTATATGGGGCCACAGGCAGGTATATAGGGGACACAGGCAGGTATTGGGGCCACAGGCAGTATATAAGGGGTCCAGGCAAAGGGATTGGGGCCACAGGCAGGTATATAGGGGCACTGAGGCAGTATATGGGGCCACAGGCAGTATATGGGGGCAAGAGGCAGTATATAGGGGCCAAAAGAAGGTATATAGGGGCACTGAGGCAGAATATAGGGTCATTGAGGCAGTATATGGGGTCACTGAGGCAGTATATGGGGGCCACCCGGCAGGTATAAAAGGGGGCACAGGCGTATATGGGGGCCAACAGGCAGGTATATAGGGACCACATAGGAAAGGGGGCCACAGGCAGGTATATAGGTGCACCCGGCAGAATTTGGTGGCAAACGGAGGCTTATGGTGGCCCACGGCAGGGTGTATGGGGGCCAAGGCAGGCATATGGGGGCCACAGGCAGGGATATGGGAGCCACAGGCCGGGATATGGCGGCCACAGGCAGGGACATGGGGGCCACAGGCAGGGATATGTGGGCCACAGGCAGGGATATGGGGGCCACAGAGAGGGATATGGGGGCCACAGGCAGGCATTATGGGGCACAGACAGGGATATGGGGGCCACAGGCAGGAATATGGATGCCACAGGCAGGCATATAGGGCACGGAGGGATAGGCCAAGGCAGTTTATGGGGGCCACAGGCAGGGATATGGGGGCCACAGGCAGGATATGGGGGCCACAGGCAGGGATATGGGGCCCACGGGCGTATATGGGGGCCACAGGCAGGCATATATGGGCACAGGCAGTATATGGGGGGCCCACAGGAAGGGAATATGGGGGCACAGGCAGGGATATGGGGGCCATAGGCAGGCATTATAGGGCACAGGCAGCATATGGGGGCCAAGGCAGGCATATAGGGCACAGGCAGTATATGGGGGGCCCCAGGCAGGGATTGGGGCCACAGGCTTATATGGGGGCACAGGCAGCATATGGGGGCCACAGGAGGCATTATAGGGGCACAGGGGGTGATATGGGGGCCACAGGCAGGGGTATGGGGGCACCCCCGGCAGGCATTTTAGGGGCACAGGCATGGATATGGGGGCCACAGGCAGTATAGGGGCAACAGGCATAATATGGGGGCCACAGGCAGGGATATGGGGGCCATAGCAGGCCCAAAAGGGCACAAGCAATGGGGCCCACAGGCAGGCATTGTAGGGACAGGCATATATGGGGGGCCACAGGCAAAGGGGTATGGGGGCCACAGGCAGTATATGGGGGGCACAGGCAAGCATTTTGGGGGCCACAGGCAGGCAAAATAGGGGCACAGGCAGTGAATGGGGGCCCCCAGGCAGGGTTATGGGGGCCACAGGCAGGCATTATAGGGGCACAGGCATATATGGGGGCACTAGGCAGGTAAACGCTTTAAAAATAAACAACATTAATACTCACCTTAGCTCCCCCGGCGGAGCGCGCTCTGTCCCCTTCAGCCCGCGCTCCTCGGCAGCTCCTCGGGCGCAATGGCCTATGACGCGCTTGCGCCCGAGGAGAGGCAGCGTCGCCCAGACATCACATCATCGCGCGCTGCCCGGCTGAGGCGCAGGGGCCGCGGCGGGTCCTCAGCGCTGTGAGGACCCGGCGGCCCACGCATGTGTCAGACCTGCGGGTCCGACACTGTCTGCAGGGCAGGGAGCGCTCGCTCTCTGCTCCGCAGAAGCCCTCAGCTGTGTGTGCGTCCATCAGACGCACATGCAGCTAAAGGGCCAGTTGGTGCTCCAGGCCCAGGCCAGAGGCCTGGAGCCCGGGAGACTCGGGGCACAGGGTGTTTTATTCGGGGGCCCGAGCCCCGAATAAAACAGCCTAGCGACGCCCCTGAGTAGAATACATATACAGTTTTAACCATAAGTTTACATTCACTATATAAAAAGACACAAATGCATGTTTTTCTTAATATCTGATATGAAATCAGAATAAACTTTACCCGTTTTAGGTCAATTAGGATTTCCAACTATTACGAGCGGTCCCGCAGCCCATGGGTCAGGCTGCGGGCGCTCTCGTGCCCCTGCTGTGGTCCCTGGTCCGGGGACGAGTGGCGCCCACCTGCGCCCATACACTTACCCCGCCATGCTCCTGCTTCCTCGTGGTCCCCTGCCGGCTGGCACGCGCGCCAGTTTTCTCAAATTTAAAGGGCCAGCGCGCCGGTTATTGGTTGATTGCCGGACGCTGACCCTATATATTGGTAACGCCTCCAGTACGTCCCCGCGGGATCTTTAGTGCCTGTTGCCTTCAGCGAAAACGTCTATTCTAGTCTTGTCCTGATTTCCGTGTACCAAACTTCTCGTCTACGTCCCACAACCACGAACCTTTGCCGCCTGTCCTGATCTTACCGCCTGTCCCCGACTACGAGCTTGCCTTACGATTTTGTACCACGCTAAACCTCGGCTGCCACCGCAAGCAAGTCAAGTCTGGGGTAGCGACCTGGTAGACTCCCGCCGCAGCAAGTCCATCCCGCTTTGCGGCGGGCTCTGGTGAAAACTGGTACGTACTTAGACTCCGCTCCCTGGCGAGGCTTAAACCACCGCTTGCGGTGGTCAAGTGGATCCACTACCACACCCATGACAACAACATTATTAATGTTTGCCAAATGCCAGAATAATGAGAGAGAATTTTTAATGCATTTTTATTACTTTCTGCACAGTTTGCTATGGGGCCCCCTTCCTGCCCCCCTGACCACGAACATTTACCGGGAGCTCTAAATAAATCATGCAGTTACTAGATAATACAAGGAGCAAATATTGCACCATACATATCACCATCATACTGCTACCACAACAAATCCCACTATTCCAAGACCAACATTACCAATAGTGATACTTCATGTGGCCCTGATTATACCGCCAGAACAAGACTACAAATTACCACCACATAATGACTGAATAATACCTCTGTACTATTACTGAATAAAGATCAGTATACAAAGACTAATATTACCACCATATAGAGACCATATAGTGGTATATACCAGTGTACACAGGTGCCCTACAGACTGTTTATTACCTCCATACAGTGACCATATAGTGGTAGATACCAATGTATACAGGCTCTACAGGCTGTATATTACTGCCATACAGTGACTATATAGTGGAGGGCACCAGTGTACACAGGCTCTGCTGACATATGAGTGATTATAGTGATTACAGTCCTTGTGACTCACAGGTGACGTTTCTCTGACAAGTCGTTGACTTTCCCTTTTGTTCTGCATCTGGTCCAGACCACCATTATGACTTCTCCCGGACACCACTCGTCCGTGTAGATTTGCGCACAAATATCTTAGAATCCTCACTTTTCCAGCACCTCACACCCATACCTCTTTTGCACAACACTTCTGTACATACTTCCCTGGGGTGGGAGAGTAGGTACAGGCCATAGCTTAGAGGCCCAGTCTCCTAGAAGAGAGGAAAGAACAGAGGATTCACCCCCTGGAGATTGTGTCACAGCTGTTGTCTGTACCCCTCACAATCATATTACCAGGTAGGTAGACCCCATTAGATAGGTTGGCAGGACCTAGGTAGGTAGGCTCCTGGTAGGTAAGTAGCACTTAGGCCACAGGTAGGTAGGCAGTACATAGGCCACAGGTAGGTGGGCCACAGGTATGTAGGTAGATTGGTACTAGGTAGTTAGGCTACAGGTAGGTAGACAGGTCCTAGTTAGGAACATAGACTACAGGTAGGTTGGTTAGATTAGCCCTAGATAGGCAGTAGTTAAGCCCCAGTTATTTAAGCAGCCCCCAGGTAGATAGGCTGTAGGTAGGCCCCAGGTAGCTCGGTAGGTAGGCTATAGGTGGGCCCCGCATAGGTATGTAGGTAAGCAGGCTATAGTTAGGCCAAGATAGCTAGGTAGAAAGGGCCCACATAGGTAGGTAGTTTGATAGGATATAGGTGAGGCCCACATAGGTAGGTAGTTAGATAGGCTATAGGTGGGGTCCACATAGGTAGGTAGGCTATAGGTGGGGTCCATATAGGTAGAAAGACTTTAGTAGCCTATAGGTTACCCCATATAGGCAGGATGGGTTTAGTTAGGCTATTGGTGGGGCCTATATAGGTAGACAGGCTTTAGGTAGGTTATAGGTTACCCCATATAGGCAAACAGGGTTTAGCTAGACTATAAGGGGCCTATATAGGTAGGCAGGGTTTAGGGTAGGTGTAGGGGTCTCAGTATAGCCAGACAGGGTTTAGGTAGGCTATAGGGAGCCCCGTATAGGCAGGCAGGGTGTGGGTAAGCTATAGAATGTCCACATAGGTAGACAGGTAGAATTTAGGTAGCTATAAGGGCCCATATAGGTAGGCAGGCGGGGTTTACTTAGGTTATAAGACCCTAGGTAGGTAGGAAGGATGTAGATAGGCTATAGTGGCTCATATAGGTAGGCAGGCAGGGTTTAAGTGGGTTATAAGGGCCCATACAGGTAGGCAGGCAGGGTCTAGGGGAGTTATAGGGGCCATATAGGTAGGCAGGCAGGATTTAGGGGGGTTATAAAGGCCCATATATGTAGACAGTCAAGGGATGTTGGGTTTAAAAGGGGCCTATAGGGAGACAACCGGGGTTTTGGGGCATCGGGGCCATATAGGTAGGGTTTTGGAGGTCATAGGGGGCCACATAGGTAAGGTTTTGGCGGTTATAGGTGGCCATATAAGTAGGCAGGCAGGGTTTAGGGGGGTATGGGCCATTAGAAAGGAGGATTAGAGGGGTTTTAGGGGGGCCTAAAGGTAGGGAGTCAGGGTTTTTGGGGGACTAGGAGGCCATATAGGTAAACGGGGTTTAGAGAGCTACCCCGGGGGTATAGTGGGGTTTTTGGGGTCACAGAGGGCCATATAGGTAGGGTTTTGGAGGTCACAGAGGGCCATATAGGTAGGGTTTTTGGTGGTTATACGGGGCCATACAGGTAGGCAGGCAGGGTTTAGGGGGCTATAGGGGCCATTTAGTTAGGGTTGTTAGGGGTTATTGGTCCTATAGGTAGGTAGGTAGGCAGAGTCTAGGCCAAAAAAGTGCTAAAAGAAAGAACTCAGCAACTCACTTCTCTCCATACTCCCATGATGTGACCGCGCAGCGGGCTGGGCAGCCTCTGAGCCCAGCATGGGCAGTGCGATGATGTGACATCATCGCAATGCCCTTGTCAGCACTGAGGGCCGGCTCCTGGTAAGTGTAAGGCCTAAGTCCTTAGGCTTACCAGGTATGTTAGCAGAGCTCTGCTAATACCAGGCAATCTGGCGCTTGCCTCTGAACGCACAAGACACAGGTCCTGGGCGTTCAGAGGCAGGGGACGGTGGTGGGTCCCACCGGCAGTGAACTATATTTTAATTCATTGCAGGCTAGGCCCAGGAGCGGAACTACCGGGGTAGCAGATGTGGTTGCAGCTGCCCTGCGACCAGGGCCCATTAAGGTCCCAGGCCCCGTGGCAGCTGCTATGTCTGCTACCTCAGTAGTTCCGCCCCTGAAGTGAACCGTTGGTACAGAGAGTCCAAGTTTAACTCCTGTGTCCTTTTCCAAAAATTGGCAGATAACAGGATTTTAAAAGCTAGGCCCCGTCTTTTAGCCAAGATCGGAGACAGACAACTGCATAACCCTTTAGACATTGTGTGAATCATGACCATAGTGTCTAATTAAATTAGAACCATTCCTATGCCTGACAGGTAAATTTTAAGATGGGGAGAGTAGTAAGGCATGGAGGTTAAAGGGGTTGTCTAAAACATGCTTTTCACGACCCCTCGGGCAGCTTCAATTCAGCTTCCTCACTCATCGGGTTTAGGCTGGGGGTGGTTCTATAGATTTAAATTTTCAAATTTAAATCTAAATTCCCAGCTCTTCTAATTGTACTGACATGAGTTCAGGAGATACAATCTATAGTGCAGAAGGTTACAGAGTTCAAAGTAAACAATCAAAAGTAATTAATCTCCTTTGTTTGTTAGCGATAAGACACTCTGGGCCACATGTATGAAAATTGTCTAGGTCTAAAATGTTCTTTTTTTGCCCATGGTACTATCAAGAGCACCCCTTTCATCTTTTCCAGACGCACTATTTGGAAATGGAAGGCTCTCTGTTTGGTTGCCATGGGCAACTAAGGACAGTTTTTAGGAACCTAGACGTTTTTCATACATGTGGGCCTCTGTTTCAAGCTGCCTGTCACATCAGGGTGGCATCACTCCCTCGCTCTCTGTTTTATCACAAAGGGAGAACAGGACAATAACCATAGACACCTGTGTGCACTCAGAGCAGATACAATCTCTTTTATCTCCTGACCAAGGAAATATCAAAAGACTAATGTATTTGGGAAAACAAATATCTTGATTTAATGTTCCCTAAATGTTAAAAGCTAATTTTTGGAGTGAGATAACCCTCTTCATGAAAGCCTCTGTAGCAGCCATGTTACTATGCTTATTACACACTTATTACACACTGGCAGGATGTAATAGGAGAGCCATCTTTGTACACTTTTCTGCAATACAATGGTATTGCTCAACAGGTTACATGCGATTCCTGCAGTCTGGTTCAAGTGATATTTTATTTTATATCATATGGATGGCCGGGTGCAAGGACATTGCTTACCTGTTAAAGACATAGCACCAGGATGTACCATGAGGAAAATACAAGTTGGGGAAATCACAGCGATGTTCTGAGCAATGTTCTGCTGGTACTGACACAATGTTAATGCTGCTCAAAATATTGTCGCAGACACCATTCCATTAAGGCAACAGTATTCCTTGATGACAGTTACCTTCTTCACTGCTGAATATTGTGCCCCCCCCCCCCCCCCCCCCCCCCCCCGCCCCCCCCCCCCCCCTCCCATGCCACACTACAAATATTGTTCAGGAATGGTTTGAGAAAATTGGTTTTAGATGTTACCATTAGTGTTGAGCGATTATTATCGACAAAGTTGAAATCGGCATGGTTTTTATGGTGATCGAATTTTTTAGATCATGCGATAATTAAGGCTAAATTCTGTGATATCTATTAAGATCGCGTAACCTCTATTTTCTCTGAGCGCTTCCGCTGATTTAATTTTGGCAGCCAGCAAATCAGATTACAAGAATAGAGCAGGGTGAGGGTGTGTGGTGCGACGTCATGACTGGGATGATGTTATTGGCTGGAAAAATCACATGACCTCGTTTTACATGAACAGCGTTTCCTGGTTCAGCTCCGTTTCTCTCAGCGTTCATAGGAGTAGGCGTGCAGACTCTGCCTGTGGACCAACAGCTCAGCGAGAATTATTTCTATTTCTGCAAAATGAGAAACCTCTACTATACGCTGTGATCCTTACAATTTAGTTAGGAATTAGAGATGGAAGATTTTATGTAGTTAGGTAGTGAATTTAATGGAGCATTCTACTCCGCTGTAAAGTCACGGCGGTGAGCCACCAGGGGGGGGGTCCCCCGCCGGGCGAACACAGAAAAGCTCTATAAGAAACACTGGATAAGTCCCCAGACTTTAGTGTAGACATTGTAGTGGAATATCTTTATTATTACAGTTTTGGTATTGAAATATTTCTGGATATTAGGCAGCACTGAACTTATATTTAGATTACACATCATTTCTAATAACTGCAGGTCTCATGTGTTAGGTGCAAAACTCCACTTTATTTCAGTATAGATTTCAGATAGGTGTTCATTTTCAATTTTACCCTTTCTACCTTTGTTCATTTATCCACCTTGCACTTAATCTGAAAACAGCAATTTTATAGTCACAACAGGTGAATTGAAAAGGTGCAAAAAATACCTGTATTATATGAAAACATAACAGATTACGTGTTTTTGTCTTTGGCGCCCCACTACAGCATTTGTTCATTGATGCAGTTTGCACGTAAATCTTTAAAACAGCAATTTTATTAGTCAACACAGTGACTGAAGGTGACAAATAATACCTGTATGATTACGAAAACATAACGATAAGTGTTTTTTGACCTTTGGCGCACTACAGCTTTGTTCATTGACGCAGCTTGCAGTAAAATCTGAAAACAAGCAAATTTTATAGTCCACCAAGGTGAACTTTGAAAAGGCTGCAAAAAAAATACCGTGTATATACGAAAACATAAACAGATTACGTGTTTTTTTACTTTGGCGGCACTACAGCTTTGTTCTCATTGACGACAGCTTGCAGGAAAATCTAAAAACTGCAATTTTATAGTAACCACAGGTGATTGAAAGGTTGCAAAAAATACATTTTATTATCCGAATACATTTCAGTTACGCGTTTTTTTACTTTGGTGCACCTAAAGCTTTGTTCAATGACGCTGCTTGCACGTTAAATCTTAAAAAGCAATTTTTATAGTACCACAGTTATTGAAAGGTGCAAAAAAAACCGTGTATTATACGAAAACATAACAGATACGTGTTTTTTTACTTTTGCGCACTATACAGCTTTGTTTCATTGACGCAGGCTTGGCACGTAATTGAAGACAGCAATTTTGATAGTCACCACAGGTTGAATTGAAAGGTGCAAAAAAATACCGTGTATTATACGAAAACATATCAGATTACGTGTTTTTTGCACTTTTGCCCAGTCCAGATTTGTTGATAGGAGACACCTTGCAGTTTTAAATTTGAATCAGCAATTTTGTTTGATTAGAGGATTTGGAATAGCTGTTATTTGCGGGCTGTGGGGGGCGTCTTTAATAAGAGACTTTTCCAATACTATTCCATACCTTCTCAAATTTTTATATTTCTGAACATGGAGCGAAATGCAGGTGGTAAGCGAGCAAAGAGGGGGGTAGGACATGGATGTAGGGGTTTACGAGAAAAGGTGCTCCTTCCAGTGTGGCGACAACATGCATGCCAGCGGATCGTCAGTTGCAGGACCGTCAGGCCTGTCATCGCTGGGTCAGGGCCCTGTGAATCTCAGTAACGAACATTGTCGCCAATCTGTCCTTCAGTGGTTAATGCAACCTGCATCCAGCAGTCTACCTCCTCGTCCTCCCAGTCACGGCCACAAATGTCGTCATCAGCATCATCAGCATCCGTCAAACATGAAGCAGCCCAAATGTCAACTCGTGTACCAACCACTGTGGATAATCCATTGTCTGAAGACCTCTTTGATGACAAAATGAGGGTGGGGTCAGAAGGCATGTTAAAAGATCAAGTGGATGATTGCGTCTGCTCTGAAGCCCAGTTACTGATGCCATCAGAGGAGGAGAAGGAAGACGGTCAATCAGCAAAAACCCGGGCGGTCGGCACCGCCTTGCAGGGCCCCTGGCTTGTAGCCCCGCAGCTTCTGGATGCAGAAAGTCAGGACGACCAAGTCACCTGTGTTGATGATGATGATGATGATGATGACAACATTGCGGATCCATCGTGGTCTTTTCTGCAGAATTTGCTTGCGAGCGCTTCATCAGTGGACGAGGAGGAAGACGATGGGGTAGTGTCAATATGGGTCCTGCCACAAAAAGGGAGAGGACGGTCGCAGAAGTCCGCTGATATGATTCCGCCAGCCACGGTCAGCGCAAACCCCGCTTATCGCCGTCAAAAAGGTCCAGGACCTCTCAAGCCTGGGCCTTCTTTGAGCAAGCCTCTGATTCACCCAGCTATGTAATATGCTGCCTTTGCTGTAAACGCATAAGTAGAGGCAAGAACCTTAAGTGGTTAACCACCACCAACATGTCTAGTCACATGCAGCGAATGCATGAGTTGAAATGGAGGCAACACTTGGCCAAAAAAGGCCAGACCGACGCGGGCTCCAACCACTGTCACACCCTCTGTCTCCGCCTCCTCCTCCTCCGCCACCACCAAGCGTTCCTCAGCTGCCCATGTCTCTCAGAGTCCTGATCAGGGATCAGCCTCCGCTTCAGCCTCCACCGTCGCCCGAGTACCACCAGCACCACCAGAGACCCATCCTACCCCTTCTCCTCCCGCCAGTTTGACGACCTGCACGCCGTACAGCGGCCAGTCTAGCAGCCAGCCTTCTGTCTAGCAGCCAGCGTTGTCTGCATCTGTTTCCGGAAAAGTCCATCTCACCACCGACACATGGACTAGTAAGCACGGCCAAGGCCGCTATATCTCTGTGACAGCTCACTGGGTGAGCTGGGTGGATGTCTCTGGGGTGCTGGTGGCTCTCAGGCCGGCGCACGCTCTCAAAACTGGAGGGATGGTGCAGGGCTCTTTCCCCCAAGGTCCTCTGGTGGCATCACGTGCCGAGAGAAACCAAGCGTTTTGAAATTAATCTGTCTTGGAGACCGTCCCCACACAGGTCAGGAGCTGTGGAGGGCTCTCCGCAACGAGACCGAGCGCTGGCTGGGTGACAAGAACCTTGTGCCAGGCAAGGTGGTGTGCGATAATGGGCGATATCTGCTGGCCGCCCTTAAGATCGGTAGGCTGAAGCACATCCCTTGCCTGGCACATGTCATGAACCTCGTCGTCTAGAAATTTCTAAAGAGCTACCCGGGTCTGGACTCCCATGCTGGAAGAAGCTCGAGGTCTGAGTTCGCACTTCCGCCGTTCGCACCCTGCTTCGTCCCGCCTGGCTGTGTTGCAGCGTCAGCTCGGCCTCCCAGTTAACCGTCTCATTGTTGACGTGGCAATACGCTGGAATTCCACCCTCCACATGCTCCAGCGATTGTGGGAGCAGCGCAATGCCATTACGCAGTACAAAGTGACACATGGCCTGACAAGCAGCGTGCGGACCTGGGGGTGTTGAGCCACCGAGATGGAGGCAGGTGAAAGAGCTCTGCACCATCCTTGCCATTTTTGAAGAAGCCAACAAAATGGTCAGTGCGGACAATGCCCTTGTCAGCATGAGCTTTGTGGTGATCTTAGTTCTGGAACGATCTTTGGGACACTCTAAAAACATCAGGTCCCCCAGCGACGGAGGAGGAGACGGACACAGATGCGGACACGGAGCCTTACTCTCCGTCAAATCCACAAGGCCCGACAGTTTCTCAATTTTATCGGTCTTCATTAGGCAGTGGTTCGGGGAACAGGGCTAGTGAAAGGAGGCGCCTCAGCTCTCAGGGTGCTTCATCTGAGGCAATTCAGGGCTGTGTTGAAGCTGTGCCGGAGGAAGCAGAGGAGGAGGAGGAGGATGAGGTATTCCTGGAGACCAATGTTACCGATGTCAATGCCTTGGAAAGAGGTTGGCGCGAATTTGAGGCGGAGGAGGAAGATGAGGAAGATGAGTTTGCTAGTGCCCCTCGACCCAGAGGCTTGGGAAATCAAGGCTTCATCTCTCACATGAGTGCTTGGATGCTCCATTACCACTAACATGATCATCGCATTAAACCAAAAAAAATGAACAACAGTTACTGGGTGGCCACCCTCCTGGATCCCCGGTAAAAAACAAAACTCAGCACTTTCCTTCCACCCACCCAAATAGAGAGTAAAATGCAGGAAAGGGAGACCTTGCTGATTGATCAACTGGAGACATCTGTTGCGTCTGCTTCACGTTCTTCAAATGTCACGGTGGAACAACATCAGCGACGTGACAGCAGTAGAGTGCCAAGTAGCCGTAGCAGCAGCAGCAGCAGCAGGCAAGGTGGCAGAAGCCTAATGGGTGACCTTTGGCAATCTTTATTTTCCACCTCACCAACGCATGCAATGCAGGGCACACATACAACACCCAGAGACCAGCTTAAGATCATGGTGCACGACATTCTGCGTCTCAGCACCGATGTTTTTGTATGTGTTCCGGCCCAATAGACTTCTGGGTATCCAAAATGGACGAATGGCCCGAGCTGGCTCGCCACGCCATAGAGGTGTTGTCCTGCCCAGCTGCCAGCGTCATATCTGAGGGGGACCTTCAGCACAGCCGGAAAGGGGTCATTACAGACAAACGAATCCGGGTTTCCACAGATAATGTTGATCGTTTGACTTTTATCAAGATGAATCAGGCATGGATCTCTGATGATGTTGTGGCCCCAATTGCTGAGGTCACCGATTAGTTGCCGGTCTACGTCACATTCCTCTTCAAACAGAAATGGTCCTCTTGAAAAACTTTATTTTTAAAATGATCATTTCTTACTGCAATTTTCATTCTCAATTCCCAAAGTTCATTTTGCTGGTTTTGCTGTGAGGGGACTGTAAGGACACCAAGGGTTTTATGACAAAACCATATCCATTTACTTACTTCATCTTTAGAATTTTTCGCATGGTCAATGGTTTTGGGGTCATGTTGCCTCACAATTTTTAACAGTGGCTGAGAAGTCATATTTATAATTTTTTGTGGTCATGGTGCTGTGAGATACAGCAATAATCATGGTCCTTTGGAACATAAATGTGGCTTTTAAGTGGCATTTCTCCCTCACAATTTTTAACAGTGGCTGAGAAGTCATTTCTATAATTTTTTGGGGTCATGTAGCTGTGAGATAAAGCTATAATCATGGTCCTTTGGAAAAGAAATGTGGCTTCTAAGTGGCATTTCTCCCTCACAATTTTTAACAGTGGCTGAGAAGTCATTTCTATAATTTTTTAGGTCATGCTGCTTTGAAATGCAGCAATACTACAGGTCCTCTTCTAAAAAATGTTGTTTCTAATAGACATTTGTTCTTCACAATTGTCCAAAGTGGCGCATGGGTCATGTTTTGAATTTTGGGGGGCATTTTGCTATGACATGCAGCCATACTACAGGTCCTATTATAAAAAAAATGTTGTTTCTAACAGACATTTGTTCTTCACAATTGTCAAAAGGGCTCATGGGTCATGTTTGAATTTTGGGGGGCATTTTGCTATGACATCAGCTATACTACAGGTTCCTATTATAAAAAAATGTTGTTTCTAACAGACATTTGTTCTTTACAATTGTCAAGAGTGGCTCAAGGGTGATGGTGCTGTCAGAAACAGGAATAGGTTTGGACACTGTTAATGGACACATATTGCAAAATGACTTTTTTTTGCAAAATCTTTAACATAGCTATCAAACCCTGTATTGAGATAACCCATTTAATACAATTAAAAAAAAGAAACAAAGACATGGTGGGATTCCATTCTATTTTAAAAAGTGTTTTCTTAGAATTAAACTACTAAAAAAACTTGCATGTACAAAATAGCTGGTAAAAAAATCCCTCTGAATTGTAAAAAGGGAGGTACAGGAAGACTTGAAACCCGATGTAGGTTATTCAGAGGAAAGGAGTAAAGGAGCACAGACAGAGAACAAAGTACAGAGACCATTTCCTCAGCACGTTGAGTAAAATAAAAAAAGAATGCCAAGAAAAAGGGCACCTGGGTGTAACAGAGCATTAACCACCAGTATTTCCAAGTGAAGCTCAATTGGTCCGCACTCTACGGAGGGGCAAACGCTACCCCTGTCTTGACTGTGTACTGAAGAAGGCTGGAGTTCTCACACTTCCGCTTCCACACTCTGCTTCAGCACGACAGTTTTCGTTTTCTGCGTCATCAGGGGATTTTACCTGCGTGTTAATAGATGACGGACGCCAGCCTGGGGTCTCACTGCACCCACTGTAAAATCCCGGGCCCTGGGTCATGCTGTGGTACAGGACAGGTATAGTCAATGTCCAGTGAAACTAAAATGGTGGTTGAAGGACTCCTTTTTCCGGCATTTTTTAAATCTGGGGGTCATGCAGGTTTGGGGCTCATGCTGTAGCCCTAGACAGGTATAGTCAATGTCCAGTTCAACTAAAATGGTGGTTCAAAGACTCCTTTTTCCGGCACTTTTTAATCTGTGGGTCAGACAGGTTTAATGGTCATACTGGGGGGTCCTGGACAGGTATAGTCAATGTCCAGTTCAACTAAAATGGTGGTTGAAAGACTCCTTTTTCTGGCACTTTTTAAATCTGTGGGTCAGACAGGTTTAAGGGTCATGCTGTCGCCCAGGACAGGTATAATCTATGCCCAGTGAAGCTAAAATGGTGGTTGAAAGACTCCTTTTTTCCGGCACTTTTTAATCTGGGGTTATGCAGGTTTGGGGCTCATGCTGCGTTCCAGGACAGGAATAGTCAATGTCCAGTTCAAGTAACATGATGGTTCAAATAATACTGCCTTCTGGCACTTTTTAATTTGTGGGTAATGCAGGTTTAAGGATCATGCTGTGGTACAAGACAGGGATAGTGAATGGTGTGTGATTTTTTTTCTGTGGCTTTTATAACCTAATTGTGTTGCCTAAGACGTAGCATGTATCCATTTGACTGTTGTGGATGTTAATTCCAGCTTCTCCATCCCTGTTTGGGTTTAAGAATGAAGGTGTTGTTCCTCTCCCATAGACTTTAATGGTCATCGGCGATAATCTATTATCGACTATCGGAAATCGTCTTGATAATTGCCGATATCGACTATCGACCCGATGACGATAGTCAACGTAATCGCTCATCACTACCCGAGACACAACGAGAGGACTGTGTTGAGCGCAGGGGCCGTATTTACTTTGAGTGCTGTGAAGTCACAGTATTCCATCGGTCTCTGATTGGCTTTTTGTCTGCACAGGTCATTGAGGGTCCTTCTTTCTTCCTCCCAGAGTTCTTTGCCCCATGTAACGTCATGTGCTTGCGGCAATTTTACAAAAAAAAAGACACTTCATTCTCATGAAGTACTATAAACTTTGGCTTCGTGCAGAACCAAAGTTTTCCGGAAATTCTAAACGAATTCCACTTCTTTAGAATCGATTCACCCATTTCTACATATAACCTACAATATCGCCATATAGAGACCATACAGTAGTCAATCACATGCTCAGGTCACCATCACATCACAGAGACTACAGCACTGATCCAACACAGAAGTAAATAACCCCTGACCTCCTTGGGAGTCACAGGAGACTTCTTCTCTGATGAGTCATTCTCTTCTCTGATGTGAGTCATCCCCTTTTCTTCTCCTTCCGAGTCATATTACCATGACAAGTTCTCCCGGAAATGACTCAACAATGCAGAATTTACCACGCAAACATGCTTCTTAGACTTCCCTACCTCTGGTATGGGTGCCCCATGTTAAGTAAGTAGGTAGTAATGTTGCCCACCATTAAGTAGGTAAGTGTAAAGACCCCAGTAGGTAGATATATAGGCCCACTGATTATATGCCTCTAGTAGCT
The DNA here is from genome assembly GCA_025379985.1 of Phyllomedusa bahiana. NCBI lineage: Eukaryota > Metazoa > Chordata > Amphibia > Anura > Hylidae > Phyllomedusa > Phyllomedusa bahiana. The sequence goes on along the minus strand of JAODAL010020379.1, from coordinate 23,559 downwards.
GATAGTTATATATGCCCTCTGTAGGCAGATAGGTAGGTATATAGCCTTCTGTAGACATGTAAGTTTACAGACCCTGTAGATTGGTAGGGTTACGACCCCCTGTAGACAGATATACAGCCACCTGTAAGAATTGTGGCAGTGCGACCATAGGTAGTCACATGATCCTGCCACTAGAGAGTCTACAGTTAAAGTCCTTCTGCAGATGCGCCACCGAGGACCTGGACTCGGTGGGGAAGAGCCACCTATATTGTGTCTGTGATTATATATTACTGACACGTACAGTAGCGGCTAGAATAGCTGCTAGGCAGCTATGTATGGCGTTGCTCTTTCGGGACAGCTATAGTGTTGAGTGGGTGGCTGTCCCCGTATTTCAGGTCCCTGGGTTCCAGCCCAGATATTGTGTAGCTCTCTGGAGACCTATTAAGGGCCTCCTACTTCAGGTGTACGGGGGGCGTGGTCTGCTGCCTGAGAGTGGAGCAGTGGCGGAGCTGGAGAGAGGCTCTGGTCCCCCGGAGGCTTGGAAAGAAGCCTGACCCCAGCGTGGGTAAAGTGTTGATGGTGCTCGGCGATAGGCCGAGGCCACAGAGAGGGTCTCTACCATTGTATAGTTAGTGGCCAGACGGCCGAAGATTTTATTTGTTTTTATCTGTAAATAAAACTGACTGAGGCCAGATTCAACTGAAGCCTGTGGTGGAGTGCCATTATCAGCTTACCAAAGACGGCGCTCCGAAAGCTAAATACCCCCCGGATGGTCCAAGATGGCGTCCGCCGTGAGGCGCCACATATGGTGGAGGATGCCGTAGGCATAATTGGCACAACCTGGGCATTATTGGCACAGTTGAAATTGCAAAGGACTGCGGCAGCGGAATTTAAAAGGCTGGAGGCCTGACTGTTGGTGCGGTGAATAAGAGAGTCTGAAGAGACACACCTGTATACAGACTGTTGCCTGTGTGGAAAAGACTGTGTTGCTGCTACACAAACATTTTTGGCCATGGAGGAGCTGGCTAAGTACCTTGAGGCGGCGACTGCCCAGCAGAGGAAAATGAATGAGCTGTGGGCCCAGCAACTGGTTAAGTAGAGTGAAGCGAATGACAAGCTCCGTGCACAGTTTGAGACACAACAGCAGGAACTAAAGGGCATTATAAACAGGAGTCAGCGATCTGGAGATGGTGGACTTACCAGAATTCAAGCAGCCTTGCTGGCTGGATGTCCAGAGGAAAAGACAGAAAAATCGGATGCCAAAGTTAACAAGCCTGAGTGGTGTGACGGATGCCTACATGTGGACATGTGCATGAAGGGATGTCCTGTGGCCAGGAGGATGTATCACCCATCAAAGAAGGGGTCTACTTCAGGAGAGATGAAGTTGTCAAGTGACCTGTGTCCTGCCGTTTCCGTGGGCAACCGCCTTCCTCAGCAGGAGCATGTTACCACCAACCACTAGAGCGAGTCATGTTGGAGATGCCACAGAGTGGAGAGATATGCTCCTGACTGCCCTCTCAGGAGGAGGACAGAGAGGTCACAGCTGCAAGCTATGGAGCTTCAGGTGAATGGAGCCCCACCCCAGGCTGACATGGACAGTCAGCAGGAACGATCCAGACTGAACTCAGCCATCATACCTGGTAAGACTGCTCCAGTGGGGTTGGTTATGTGCTACAGGACTGTAGGTCATATGCATGATATATGTGAGGACTTGGCTGGGCTGGACGGAGGCGCAGATGTGCTGACAAGCCAGAAGAGTCCTGAGAGCAGTGGACTGGAAAAGTCTAATGAACTCTGTGTTCGTAACATATGCCTAACATTACCTGCTGTGTTGCCTGTGGGAGATGGTAACACCTCTGCTACGTCCAGGGTTATAAATGTTGTGCCTATGGCAAAGGCTAATAATGGGTTAAATATAAGTGGAATCCATAGCTATGTCACACAGCCTGAGCAGGGTGGGTTAGCTGGGTGTTAGCTCCAGTTACTGCGTCACTGTGTGAACAAGCGGCTAGAGGTGCTGTAGCAGAGAGCTGCTCAGGTCTGCCCCTGGAGGTCATGGCGGTCAGGGCTATGTGTGGAGTGACTGCAGAGTGTGAGTTAGCTTCTGTAGAAATACCAGTCACAGCTATAGAGCAGATTAGCTCAAATGTGCCCCTAGAGAGCGTGGCTAACAGTACTAGGAGTATTGCAGAGGATGACTGTTTTGTGGTGGATGAACATCTGGAGAAATGTGTTACCACTACAGTTTCAGGTGGATCTACTGTGGTTGCCGGTAGCAACGAGGTTACCTCTGCATCTCCTGCTGAAAAAACTTGTGAGTATGAGTGCCAGGCAGCAGTGTGGGAAGTGTCTGGAGGTCAGTCAGTAAATGTGTCTACCAGGGACCCCAGCATACTGTATGTATGTAAAGGTAATGTGCAAGTTGCAGGTGCGCCCCTAGTGGTAATGGCTGGTAATAGCACAATGTGTGCAGGTGCGATATGTCTGGGGGTTGATAGCAATCCTAAGAGTTTTACTGTCAATACAGTTCCCTGCAGAGTTGATGTGGACACCAGTAGCATTCAGGTTCACTCTGCTGGTGTGGAAAAGGTGATTAAGTTGCCTGGTATGAACATGGCCATTGCATTGCCTGGAAGGGGGAAGTCAAACCCTCTAAATGAGGGCTCTGCTACCATGGATGAGGAGTCTAGGAGTGTGAGTGTGCTGGTTATTGACCATGGGAAACAAACACTCAGTGAAGAGTCTCCATTTCAGTGTGGGAATGGACACTACAAGGTGTCAGTACTGCAGTGTAATGATGATGCTGAAGCAGATTTTGTGTGCAGCCCTGAGCAGGGTATTACAGAGAAGTGGATCTATGATAGAAATCCAGATTGTGACCCTGCAGGGAAGGAAGAGAATGGTCATGCTGGGACCTGTAGTGCAGTTGAGTTGACATGTTCTAAGGATTGCTGTATTTTCAGTAGCTTTTACTGCAGTGGTCATAAGGATTGCAGTGATGGTAGTGAGCTGCTAGACCCAGAAAAAAAGAGGGTTGCTCAGGCACCAGTGAGGGACAGGTCAGTGTGGTTGAACCCTCAGAGGGTAAAGAGGTGTCTGGTTCTGAGGCAACTGATAAACTTTTCCCAGAGATTATGGAGGAAAATATTAGCCTTATCACAGAGGTATTATGTCCGGTGATATGTGGCGACCTACAAGTGGGTGCCATTTGCAGTCAGACGTCTGCTACACTTACTGGTGTGAAGAATGTGACTGAGTTACTTAATGTGAACACAGCCAGTTTGGGGTTTGAGTGGGAGAACCATAAGGAGGTTAGCCGGGCTGCTATGACTGACGTCCTGTTTGTAAATAGGCCCGTCATTGACTCATGCGAACTTGATGATGCACAAGATATAGAAGTCTCCCTGATAGAGGTTGAGTATTCTCCCTTAGAGACGGTTACAGGGGATGTGCAGGAAACATCTCCACACGTTGCTGCAGAGGGTCTGCTGCTAGACAGAGCTTGTAAACGGAGGTGTGAACAAGGGAATGTGTCCTCTGGCACTTACCAGCAAGCATGTTATGGGGGCCACAGTGGATCCCAGTCCAAAGGAAGTTATCATCACTGAGGTGGTCACTAAGAGAGGCCAGATGTCAGCTAGTAACCTAGAAGCGGAGCTTCAGGGTCCCAAGAAATTAGGGAATGTAGCTGACCCTAAGGAGCATGAGATGGTCAGTGAGGACCCACAGACTTGTATTGAAGAGAGGTTTTGGGTTCCTCATAGTCCTGCAAACAAAGAAGTAGCAGGTTTGGGCTCAGGTGCGCCCCAATCGGCCATGGTGGATAGTGACCCTAATAAGTGTGCTGTCATTACAGCTTCTGGTGAAGATAGTGGGGTTGCTGGGTCCAACCAGGGGTCTTCTGAGAGACCCAAAATAGTGAGGAAACTGTCCAATGGGCACAATACAAAACTAGTCTATGTGTGGAAAAAGGATACTTGGTCTGGTGACGCTGGTAATGAGGTTGCTAGTAGTAACCTTGTGAATGTCGGCATGCAGGCTATGGGTGATAACATCCAGCTATATTCCCTCTGTAGGTATACAGACTCCTGTAGGCATATATATCCCATGTAGCTATACAGCCCACTGTATATATATCTGCCCCCTGTAGATATACATGCCCATTGTAGGTCTATATGCCCCTTCCAGGTGTATGGTCCCTTGTATGAATACTGATCCCTGTAGGTATACAGTACAATGTAGGTAGCTGGCCCCCTTTGACTTATTAGCAAAAATAAAAAAGATACTCATCTCTCCTTGTTCCCCTTCTGAAGAGCTAGCTTCGGGAGTTAGCAACACGCCATCTGTGCCAGAACCTCTCCCTTGGTTTCTTATGACTATCTCTCCTTTTTGTTTCTCCCTCTTCTTCCCATCCACCCTATGGCTCTCAGTCTGTTTCTTATGACTATTTCTTCTTTTTCTCCTAACTCTTTTCACTCACCCTATGGCTCTCCTTCTTTTTCTTATGACTATCTCTTCTTTTTCTTCTTCCTCTTTCCACCCACCCTATGGCTCTCCCTCTTTTTCTTGTGGTTATCTCTTTTTCCCTTAATCCCAATCCGTACCATCTACTCTATAGCTCTATAGCTTTTCCATCAATTTCTTATGAATATGTATTCTTCCATGTGTTGCTCCTCTTTAAGTCCACCCTATCAGTCTCCCTCTATTTGTTATGACTATCTCTTCTTCCATTTCTACCTCCTTCCTCCACCCACCCTATGTCTCTTCCTCTGTTTCTTATGGATATCTCTTTTTGCCTTTCTACCTCCTATTTCCATCCACATTAGGGTTCTTCCTCCACTTCGTTATCACTATCTCTTCTTCCGTTTCTCCCTCTTCTTTCCACCCACCCTATGGCTCTCCTTCCATTTATTATGACTATCACTTTCTGTCTTTCTTTATCTACCATATCTTCTTCCACCCTTCCCTATCTCTGAATTTATTTCCTATTTTCTCCTTCTTCCAAGAACCGATAAGAGATAACTGGGTGAAGTATTGATCATTTCTGATCATTGTCTCTTCATATCTGTAGGTGAAGTTTTCTTCAAGCTCAGAGGTCGAAGTTCCTCCTCATAAAGCAGTAAAAATGACGGCTTCTGTGATGAAAGCACAACTGGTTGTACCGTACCGGGCCAAAGTCAGCACTCTCTTTGGATTTGAAACGGAAATTGAAGGCACTTGGAATGGAGCTACAGTATATAATCCGATAGTTACTCAAAAAGATTATAACATATAACAATTTCTGCAAATATAACCAAGAGCAGATACTGGCAGGAACTTACTAAAGCTGAGCACCGACCACATAATGCAATTATTACCATTAAGCTTCTGCAGTTCAATGAAATGCTTCTCTATATAATGCAATAATAACAATTTCTGCAAATATATTACATACTAGAAAGTTTCTAAACTCTCCAGAATCCCGTCACTATAATTTTTATCATTACATTCTAGAAAGTATCAATGAATGCTTCTCAGAATCCCGGATCACTATAACTTGTTTATTATTACATCTAGAAATGTATTCCAGACTCTTCTCCAGAATCCTGGTCACTTTAAATTTTTATATATTACATCTAGAAATGTATCCAGACCCTTCTCTAGAATCCGGTCACTAAACTTGTTATATTATTACATCTAGAAATGTATCCAGACCCTTCTCCAGAATCCTGGTCACTATAACTTGTTATATTATTACATCTAGAAATGTATCCAGACCCTTCTCCAGAATCCTGGTCACTGTAACTTGTTATATTATTACATCTAGAAATGTATCCAGACCCTTCTCCAGAATCCTGGTCACTATAACTTGTTTGTTATATTAAAACATCCAGAAATGTATCCAGACCCTTCTCCAGAATCCTGGTCACTATAACTTGTTATATTATTACATCTAGAAATGTGGTGAGTTCCCCATGACCCTTTCTCCTGGCAGAGACTTCCTCAGTGTAAATGCTATTACAGTAAAGAATCCTCTCCTATGTTCTTATTTTAGGGAATGCAGTCACATTGTGTTACTATTATGTTTCTATAAAGTCCGCTTATAATTTTCATATCTTTAATCTCATTATAAGCTGTTGCTGAATTGCCAAAATCTAATAAAATCTTTGGCTCACCATGCCGTGTGTTCTTCACTCTCTGCCGAAATTCCAGAATGATCTTATTTGTAAACATCCTCAGTCGCCATCTCTAGAGCTGACACTGTGGACATGTATGAACGGGTCATTTTCACTGTTCTGGAGAGAAATGTGGCAAAAGTGAGTGTTCTGCCTTTTTCCTCTATGCTTGGCGCGTAGTTCTGCCAAGTTTGGCGCACACTTGCCACTTTATAATGCGGTAAAGATGTGGGGGCGTGTCTCACCACTTTTGTTGGATTAGACACATTTGTAAATGTGGGAGGGAAACACTAGGGGCGACCTGTATGTATTTTTGCGCTCAGACGCCATTTTTTTGCTCGCATTAGTAGCATAGAATGCAGCTTAATCTTTGAACCTGTTCTACTGCGGGTCATAGATTTAGCACTTTCTTCAAAACCACTTTGAAAGTGTTCTACCTGTTCCAGCAGTAACGTGCCTGGATTTGCCGTTCAAAAGTCAAAAATATGTTGAATCATACTGTTGTGGTGTGACGCTTCCAGAACACTCCCCGATCTCAGGTGCATTAAAAAGTGCCGCGGGCGTCCAATAATGCATGTAATTTTGGAGTGCGCCTGATTATAAATCTATAGAATAGGGCTGTGCCAGTTTTTAGGCTGAAAGGACACTGTCACCGCCAGCGGTATGGGTATGCACTGAAACCGTGGACACCAGGTGCTTGGTGTGGATCCTCTGGGCCACCATGAGCATAGATGTGGTGTAGCGGACCACGCCAGGGTGCAGAGTCTAAAGGGCTCCTTGTTTTCACCGGATCATGCCTCAAGGCTGGGTGGATTCTGCTGCAAGAAACCGCCAGGTCGCTACCACTGACGTGGCTACTTGCGGTGGCAGACGAATTGCAGATGACAGAGTCCAGGCAGGTATAAAGGAGGAACAAATGGAGAAGCAGGAATCAGGTTGATATGATGCAAAACGGGTGTCAGGCAGGACACAGCAGGGTAAACAGGAACCTAGGTAACATGCAGGACAACAGGAACAGCAGGGTTAAACATACACAGGGACAGACAGACCAACAGGTAATAGTATGAAGTAGTGGTCAGGAGCTCAGGTGGACAAACATGACCTCAACTGGAACACAGACAGGAAGTTCCTTAAGTACCAGGAGGTTGCAGGTGATTGGACAGGAAATTGGGACACTGTGTCCCTTTAAATCCAGACCAGTGAGCGCACACTCTCTAGGGGGCACGTGCAGACACAGGCAGGAACAGGAAGCAGAAGCAGGTAAGTATAGAACAAAGAAGGGACATAGGAGGGACTGGCACAAACACAGGAACACAGATGGGACAAGGCCATATCCGAGGTTCACAACAGGTACCGCAGCATGGACCGTGACAAACACCAGAATACTTACATATCGCCCTAGGTGACAGAACAGCCAGATCAATTTAAAGAATACTTACCAACCCTCCCGGGTTGGGCGGCACGCTCCTACAAGTGGGGACCATCTCCCTGCCCCGGAAAGGTTGTGTAACCTCGCACAACTGAGCAATTGCCAGAGGTTCTATGTGTAAGCAGCCCTGAAGCCACTGACCGCCGCCGCGGATGCTCTGGTAGCTAACTGCAAAGGAAGTTATGAGAGCTTGGAGCCCCGGAAAGCACAGTTGGGAAGAGGGCAGGGCTGAGTAGGACCCGTGAGGCTCTGCCCCCTCTCCCTAATAGAGGAGCCTGGATGCAGTCAGCAGGACAGGTGAGTGCACTACAGGGGTGTGTGTGAGGCGAGGAGATTGTGAGTGTTTGTGTGTGCGGGAACGGTGTGTGTGAAGTAGATGTGAGTAATTGTGTTTGAGTGTGCAGGGTAGGGGTTTGTGTGTATTTCATTGTGTGGGGGAGGGGTTTGTGTATTTGAGTGTGAGGTGGAGAAGTGTGTGTATTACAATGTGTGTGGGAGAGGTGTGTGTATTGTAATGTGCGGAGGAGGGTTATGTGTATTGCAATGTGCGGTGGAATATGTGTGTGTATTTGAGTGTACAGGTTGGTCTACGCGTATTTTAGTGTTCAGGGGAGGGGTGTGTATATTGCAGTGTGTGGGGAGGGGGTGTGTGTATTTCAGTGTGTGGGGAGGGGTGTGTGTATATTTCAGTGTACGGGGAGGAGTGTGTGTGTGTTTTGAGTGTGTGGGGGAGGGGTGTATGTGTTTGAATGTGTAAAAGGGTAGGAGTTGCCCACTTATCTTCTGCCTCTTGCTCCTGTCTCCTGCCACCTGCGGTCTCTGTGTGTGGGGGACTCGGTGGGCACGGGAAAAGACACAAGGAGTAGAAGATGCCGTCTGCTCCCTGTCTCCTGCCTCTTGCGGTCTATCTTTGGTGTCAGGGGGCTAGATACAGATTGAAGGGAGCAGGATTTACCCCCTTGTCTCCTGCCCCTTGTTCCTGTCTCCTGCCTCTTGCGGTCTATCTTTGGTATCAGGGGGCTAGATACAGATTGAAGGGAGCAGGATTTACCCCCTTGTCTCCTGTCCCTTGTTCAGGTCTCCTGCCTCTTGCGGTCTATCTTTGGTGTCAGGGGCCTAGATACAGATTGAAGGGAGCAGGATTTACCCCCTTGTCTCCTGTCCCTTGTTCCTGTCTCCTGCCCCCTGCGGTCTGTCTTTGGCGCCATCAAGGGGCTAGATACAGATCGACGGGAGCAGGATTTGCCCCCTTGTCTCCTGCCCTCTGTGGTCTGTCTTTGACAGCTGCAGGGGGAAGGAGACAGATCACAGGTGACAGACTCTGGTGATTATAGCCTATTCAGCATTCAGAAAAGCTGGGTGACACTCCATCCCCCAAAGGTGACATCCAATATTCCTATCATGGAAAGCTGGATGTTACCTATGGGTGATGGGTGTCACCCAGCTTTCCTGGATGCTGAGTAGGGTATCCAGCCTATATGTATGAGTGTAATGTTTGTTTATTTACAGGTTCCCATTTGGACCACGTTGGATTCAGTGGACTATGTCGGATCAAACTTGGATCTATTTTTTTTAAATAAAATGCAATTTGTTTGTTGCTTTTTTCCATATAATTCCAGTGATAGTAGTGGAGGTGTCTGACAGATGCTTCTTCATTCTATCGCTCATGCTTGGTGTCAGTCAGCGGTGTTTCTTGTTGCCCAATGTTGACACTAACCCCGTGTCACTATTACCCCAGTACCCAACACACCAGGGGTACTGGGAAGAGCCAGTAACCGTCAGGAGCTGACCCTCTATTGTGATGGTCTGCTTCTGGGGCAGCTGCAGGCTGTTTTTTTTTAGAATGGGAAGGGACCATTATTGATAGTTCTCCCCATTCTGATAGTATCAAGCTGCCACTGTTTGTTTTACCTTAGCTGGTTATGGAAAATGGGGGGGACCTGACTTTTTTTTTTCAGAAAAAGTATTTAGTTAATGAAAATCTTCACTTGGGCATCCACTGTAATGATTACAGGATTTGCCCACTTTAGGATTATCAATAAATAAATGATTTTTTAAAATTAAAATAAGATGTGGGCTTCCCCCATTTTCCATAACCAGCCAAGATAAAACCGACAGGTGCAACCTGATACCATCAGAGTGGGAAGGGATCAGTGTTAATGGACCTTCATTAACACTGGTCAATTCCCACTCTAAAAATACCAGCCCACAGCCACCCCAGAAGTGGACCTTAACATCAGAGGGTTCACTTCTAATGGTTACCCGGCTCTTCCCAGTACCCCTGGTGCATTAGGTACTGGGGCAATAGTGAAACGGGGTTAGTGTCAGCTTGGGTTGAAAAAAACAGCTGCTGGCTGACACCAAGCCCGAGCGATAGTAATGGAGAGGCGTCTGTCAGATACTCTATTACTAACACTGGAATTAAATGGAAAAAAAAAACAGACACAAGTTATACAAAAACCTTTTATTTAAACACTCCCTTTTTATTTTAAATACTCCCCGACATCAATCCTCTTTCACCATTTTATTAAAGAAATCAATCCAACGTTCGTCCAACATAATCCAATGAGTCCGATATAGTCCAAAGGGGAAACCTGTATGAATATAAGTAGAGATGAACAATCGCTAAAAAAATCTAAATCGAGCCGATTATCGATTTTAAAGAAAATCGTGTTGATTTTGGAACTCGAACAATTGACGATTCCCATTAAAGTCAATGGGAGAAGATGATCAGGTTAATTTTTATACCTATACAGGTGAGGAGAAGCTGGAATTATCTTCTATAACAGTAAACTGGATATGTGGAACAACTTAGTGTAGACAATTAGGCTCTAAGGGGCCCACAAAAAAAAAAATTCCCCAGGTTTAAAATAATTTAAATTTCCTTTTAAACGCTAACTGAAAAGATGAGGGGGCAGCACAGCAACAGCAGGGGCACGCATGGGAAAAACCCCCGGTATTTGGGAAAAAAGGCCCCATGGTAACTGGAAGGGGGCCCCCTATCAACCCTTTTTTCACCCGGAGGGCCCAAAACATGCAAATGTGGTGGGGAGCAAAAAAAAATCCCAACAGGGAACATGGTGGTTCAGTGGCAAGGGGCCCTAGTTATAGGGGGCGGTGAGAGCCAGGGTAAACCTTTAGTCATAATCAAAACCATTTCAGACCCCCTGCAGTAAGTCAAATGGGGCGGCCCCCCCATTACTATTTCCCTTTTTTTTAACATATCACGGGACCCTTTTGATTAAGGCCACTGACAGATACTGCCCTTTTGGGCCCCCCCCGAACCCTTTTACAGTAGCCTGACCCAAAAAACCACAAAAATGACCTTTTGGAAACTCAAATAACATTTGCAAGAAAAGATATTTAAAAATAAGATTTTTTCAATAGGAAATTTTTAAAAACGGTGCTTTTACAGTACCTGACCCAAAACCAAAAAAAATCCTTTTGGACATCAGGCGACATGTATGAAGCTCGCCACGTGGAGCGCAAGTTTTCGAGCGCTCAAACGTAAAGTGCGCCTCATTATGTGGCGCCGGGGGTGCGCTCTTTACATACGGTGTAAAGTCCGCCTCGCCAGGTGTGAGGGCAGTGCGGAACTTGGGCGCAGTGGGGGATGCGCCTGAGATTGCCGTCCGAAGGTGCGCTCAACATGGGGGTTAAAACTCCACCGCGCTTCCCGTGTGTGAGGTTACGGGGGATTTAGGCGCAGAAGGGACGCCCCCAACATGTATTTGATTCAACAGATGGAAATGAGCGAAAAATCTTAAAGATGCCCGTGCGGATGGAGAAAGAATCAAAAAATCCCCTTTATTAGGTGTAAAAACATTATCCGAAAAAAGAGCTAAAACCTGAAAAAAAAAATACAAAAAAATAAAATCATTTTCCAAAAATCTAGAACGCGCTAATCAGAATTTGGATTTTAAAAAATTCCGGGAAATACAGTAATTCAAATTCTGTAAGCTCTTCATTGGGTCGGCAGAAGGCCACCCAAAATCAAATGGGAGCGACAGTGCCCCATTTAACCTATGGAGTATATTGACCAAACAAATGAAAGGGGGACAGTTCAAAATACGTAAAAATGCAGAAAACAGTGTTTGGTTGAGCTACGGGGCTTGGCTTCCCCGGCCAATCAGGCGCGATACTTTGCCCCATTATTGTCTATGGACAGATCGGGCTTGAAATCTAGCCCCGGGGCATGGAGTATTGTAAAAAAATTTTTTTATTAGGGGTAAAACATTTTTGTAAAAGAGCGAAACCTTTTATAAACATACATTATAAAATCACTAACAAAACGTTTGTCGCCGTCACGGGGCTACATCGGAATTGGGATAAGAGAATTGCCGGGAAATACAGTAATTCAAATTCTTAAGCTTTCCATTCTCGGCAGAAACCAACCAATCAGAAAAGGAGTGACAGGAACCATTATAAATGGAGAAGTATTGGGCCAAACAAAAGCAAAGGGGGGGACAGTTCAAAATACATAAAAGCAGAAAAGAGTGATTGGTTGAGCTAGCGGGGGGTTGGGTATCCCAGCCAAATTTTAGAGCGCGGGGCACTTGTCCATTGTAGTCTAGGAGAATTTGGGGCAATGAGATTGGTCCAGTGCCCTGCGGCATGGATATGATTAAAAAAAACTTTTTTTTTAGGGGTAAAATATTATCTGAAAAAAGCTGAAACCCTTTTATAAAAAAAAAATAACAAAACCCTAACAACGCGTTTGTCGCCCAGACCGGGGCTACACCAGGAATTGCATATAAGAATTGCAGGGAAAAACATAATTCAAATTTGTAAGCTTCTCATTGGTCGGGAGAAGCAGCCAATCAAATAGAGCAAAAAGTGCCCATTAAAACCCTTTGGGGAAGTATTGACCCCAAAAACAAAGAAAAGGCGGAAAAAGTTCAAATACGTAAAAAAGGCAGAAAAAAGCTATTAAATTGATCCCCGGGGGGCAGATATGAATCCACCATCTATGTAGTGCTTCTTTTTGAGTGGGGCAAAAAGGGCGCATGAAGGGGACCCCAATAGTTATTATGTCTATGGGAAATATTCAGTACTGTGATTGGTTTGGGGGGAAAAGGGGCTGTCCTGCTTAGCCAATCAGGGGGCTGATACCCTTTTCATAGATTCTATGGGGAAAAGAAAATTCCCGAGCGAGTTTGATTGGGTAAGTTAAAAGGCGCGGTTATTTGGCCCCAAAGGGAGAGCGGCGACGTGTTAGGGTTTTTAATGCAATTAAATAAACTGTACATGGGGAGAAATAAATGAAAGACTACAGAAGTTGTCCCGATGTGTATATAAAATGAAAAAATAATATGGGGTACAAAAAAATATTACATAAAAAATCCCGTTTATTTCTTTTTTTCCCTTACCAAAGGGTCAATAAATATGGGGCAACGAAAAAAAAAGAAATAAACAGATTTTATTGATTTTATATTTTTTTTTTTACCCCCATATTATTATTCATTTTATATCACATCGGGACAAAATTTAGGAGTCTTATCATTTGATTTTTTTTTCCGACCAAACAGAAAAGCTTTCAAATTTGAATTACTGTATTTCCCGGCAAATTTCCCAAAATCCTGATTCCTGATATTGCGGGGTTCTAGATTTTTTAAAATGATTTTTTTTTTTTTTTTTTTTGGGTTTTAGCTCTTTTCTGAGAAAAGTTTTCCGCCTTTTTAAAAAAAATCTTTTGGGAAAAACTCCTGCCTACGGATGAAAGCCGAGATTTCTGTCCCCATCTTCTATTGTTTTCCCCATTTCCTTTCTCGCTTCACTTCGCCTCCGCGGAGGATTTAGACCAGAATAAACCAGGTCTGACTGTCGGAGCTGCGAGCGCTGCAATGCGCCGCATTTTGGGGCGAGCCGCGATCGTACATGCCTCGGAGTATACGAGCGCGCCGCGTCCCGCCCCGGAACGCCTACACTGTGCCCACACGGCGCCCATTGTCCGCCCCTTCATGTGAGGCGCAGCTGAAAGTGGCGAACGCTGCGCCTAACACTGCATCCCTGCGTCCGACAGGGGGATTCGGGCCGGGAGGCGCAGAATACGCCTGAAAACAGGCGAAAAGCCCGCTCATACATGTCGCCCACAGAATCTTACAAAAGTCAGTGCACCCCTCACATTAAAAAACAGAAGCAGGAACCCCTCACATTTTTTTTAAGTATCTCCCGAATCAGGAAAAAACCCCTTCATTTTTATTTTACAGTATCCCCCGGGAAGTCATGCCCCCTCTCACATTATATCCCGCTTTCTCCGAAGTCGGGAAAAACCCTCATTTTAAAACGGGAAGTCATGCCCCCCTCACATTTGTGAAAAAATATTGTACCCTTTTCTCAATGGGACAAAAAGAGGTATAATGTAAAGTAGCCCCATGCCCGTTTTTATCACGGGGAAAAAACCTCACAGAAATCAAGGGTCTATGGGGACAAAATTTAGGACACCCTAAGGGACCACAAAATTGAGGACACCCCAAAGTGCCAAAAAATGGGGGACACCACTCCCTGTTTAAAAAATTTAAAAAGTGGGTCAGTCCCCCGGCTTTTATAAAGGGGGAAAAGAACTCACACCCATCAAGGGTCTAGGGGGGAAAAAAGTGGGGGGGAAACCCCCTAGGGGGAACGCAAAAAGTGGGGACCCCCCTAAGTGATAAAAATGAAAAAGAAAGTCGGGTCCCCCGGCTTGTTTTCAAGGGAAAACTCCCCGCATCAAGGGTCTATGGGGACAAAAGTAGGACACCCCCCCCCTAAGGGACCACAAAAGTGGGGGACCCCCCCTAAGTGCTACAAAAGTGGGGAAACCCCCCTAAGTGAAAAACAATGTAAAGTTGTCGGGCCCCCGGTTAAAAACAAAAGGGAAGAACAAACCCAGCATAAATTTTAAAAAGGGGGAAAAAGTGAGGACCCCCGAAAGAAAACAGAAAAAAGTGAGGAAAACCCCCTAAAAAAGCCGCAAAAGTAGGACCCCCCAAAAGTGATACAATGAAAAGTAGTCAGTGCCCGGCTTGTTCCAAAAAGAACCAAGCTCAATGCTAGGGGGCAAAAGTGAGGACACCCCTAAGTGCCCGAAAAAGTGAGGACCCCCCTAAGTGAAAAATATAAAGTAGTCACCCTGGTTTTGTATACAGGGAAAAACTAACAGCAAAATCCCTTTTGGGGAAAAAATGAGGACACCCCCTAAGAGACCACAAAATAGGACCCCCCTAAGGATACAATGTAAGATTCATGCCCGGATTGTATACGGGGAAAATAACAGCTCAAGTCAGGGGAAAAAAGTGAGGACCCCCCCAAAGAAGGAAACCCCTAAGTGATACAAGAAAGTAGCATGTAAAGCTTGTACACAGGGAAGAACTCACAGCATAATGTCTAAGGGAAAAAAGTGGAGGACCCCCCAAATAACTGCAAAGTGGGGACCCCCCTAAGTGATACAATGAAAAGAGTCGTTTATAGCTTGTATCACGGGAAGAACTCACAGCATCAATGTCTGGGGGACAAAAGTGAGGACCCCCCTAAGAGCCCCACAAAAGTGGGGACACCCCTAAAACTGCAAAAGTGGGGACCCCCCAAGAAACAATGAAAGTAGTCAGTGTATAGCTTGTATCCCCGGGGAAGAACTCACGCATCAAGTCTAAGGGGACAAAAGTAGGACACCCCTAAGAGACACAAAAAGTGAGGACACCCCAAAGACTCAAAAGTAGGACACCCCTAATAGACGAAAAAATGGGGACACCCAAGTGTACAATGTTAAAGTATCAGTGTATAGCTTGTATCACGGGGAAGAACTCACAGCATCAAGTCTAAGGGACAAAAGTGGGACACCCCCTAAAGACCACAAAAGTGGGGACACCCTAATAGACGAAAGTGGGACCCCCCAAAAGACGGAAAAAGTGGGACACCCCTAAGTGATACAATTAAAGTAGTCTGTATAGCTTTTTTCACAGGGGAAGAACTACAGCATAAAATGTCTATGGGGAAAAAATGAGGACACTCCTAAGAGACCACAAAAGTGAGGACACCCTAAGTGATACAAGTAACGTAGCAGGCCCGGCTTTATTTTTTGGGGGATGGGAACAAAGATTTATATGTATGTGTGATCCTTTTGTCTCTTTTTTAATGTATTAGTTAGTTATCCCTCACAAAAACACTTTATATATACAAATCCCAATACTTATATAGTACAGCATTAAAAGCGTATGTATACCTTTTTGTCATTAATTTTTAAAACAAAATTGCCTGTAGTATTTGTATAGATCGTCGGAAACCAAAGAGGGCGCCTAGTCAGAAGTTACACCCTGTTTTCAGACATTCCTAAGCTTGGGAGGTGGTCCATAGATAAGGACGTGCCAAATAGACCCCACAGCCAGCTACTGTGAGCCTTCTTATCTACTCTTTTTGAAAAAGGGTATAAAAAACACCATTTTTGGGGAAAAAATCAGAAAGCCTTTCACAAAACAGGCATGTTGTGATTTTTTTCCGGGTGCACCTTTTTTTTTTTAAAAGTTTTTTTTGAACCCCCAAAGGACGGGTTAGCCCTTTTTGGGGCATTTTCTATTACGATGACCCCTTTGCAAAGGGGGGCAGGGCTTGATCTATTTATTAACCCGAAAACTGAACTGGGGAAGCTTCTACGGCGGACGCAGATGAGAGATAAAGGCCCATCACTCTTCGAATATCTGTCCGGGTAATAAAGTTTAAACTTTGCTTATCCACAATTGCCGCATGGGAGGTACATTTTTTTCATTCGGTAATTGTTAGATCACGCTGACAGCAACGAGCCCGGCCCAGCTATTTGAACCTTGACCTTAAAATTTAACTCCTTGGGGGGGTATTTTCTTTTTTTATGTGTATTGAATTTTTGTAACCGTTTGAAAGCAAGCGGGGACGCAAGGTTTAAGCCAGCTGAAAACAGAACAAAATGCTCTGTGGTTTTGAAATCTCCCCTGGGAGATTAAACCCCCCCCGCGTGGGAGCAGGAGATGGTCAGCTGGCTTGGAGGAAAAAAAGCACTTGTATAAATTGAAATTCATTTGAGGTGGAATCATGAATTCAGGCTTTCCGGGTGTAGAGGAAGGCTAACAGCTTGCCTAAATCTTTTTTTTTTTAAAACATTTTTTTAACTCTTTCGTTTTTTATCTGTGGTTGTCCTGCAATGGGAACAAAGAAGTTTGGTAAGCGAGTTTGAGTTTAGTGCACAGCGCCATCTGCTGGGTTTTTAGAGTGTAAAAAAGTTAAGAAAGCTCATTGTTATAGAAGAAGAAAGTGAAGTACTAAAATTTTAAAGTAGCTGAAGGTAAATTTATGATCAAAAGTATTTGTGATAAAGAAGGGAAATGTCGGGGGTTGATACAAAAAGAAAGTAGATTGAAGGATTTGGAATTTTTGTTGAGGCGAATCCTGGTACAGGTAAGAGGTTTCATAAAGAAGGGTGGGGCCCCGGGGGGGTGCAGTGCCTTTGTATCATCCCCCGGGAGAATTTTCCCTAAAAACAAAGAAAGTGTGAATACTTGCCGACCCCCTGTAATGGGGGAGGGACTTGTTTGGGGGGGAGAAAAAGTAGGGGTGTAGACAGAACGCTGCAACAATGGGGAAAAACCGCCCAAAACACCCCCGTGAAAAGTCACCCGCCCCCTGTAACCACCCTACTGCTCACCCTCCCCCAGTACACCAGGCTCCCTGAATCTTTAATCCACGGGGCCCCCCTTTCCCATGTCATTTCCCTACTCCAGCCCCGCCTACTCCTCACAGAAGTCACATCCTTTTCCCTTTCGGGTTTTAATGCCTCCCCCTTTCCGGGTTAAACTTCGGAAACCCAAAGATGGTACACATAGATGTATGTCAATTATGGATGCAGATACGGGGGATAATGGCACCGGGCCCGGGCCCCCTACAGGGGAGAACTTTAGGGTACTGGGGGGAGAAGATACAGGGGGGACAGGCTCTAACAGCATGGGATGAAAATAGGGGGGAAGAACAGGGGGAGAGCTCATAAGACAAGCCAGGCAAAATTCGGCTTCTGCTGCAGGGGGCACAACCATGACCCCACTGCATAGACCCCCCGGGAAAGACCGGAGGAGTATCACTGACAAGGGGAGAGGGCCAAGGAATTGACATGGCAACCCCCAATCTTACGGGCCTCACTACAAGGGGGAGGGTGTGAAGGGGCCCGAAAAAATTTAAAGTTACATTCCCCCGAGTAAAAGTGTCTGTCTTAACAATAAATTACGGGCCCCCTGAGAAAAAACCCTTTTCCCTTTTAAGGGAAGATCGAGTAACGAATACAAACTTACAAAGATTTATGGTCCTTGTCAGAGGTTAAAGCAGGGGGATTCAACGGGCTCTTTGGGGGCCCAAATCCCTCAAAAAGCCGCCAGGGATGAATAGGTCATGCGTCCAGATGTAATTTGTAAACAGCTAAAAACAATGGGCTGGGGACAAAACTTTCAGATCAGGCATTGACACTGACGACTTCCTCAGGAAAAAGGGGGAAACAGTGGAGAAATATCATGCACTGATAACCAATGTTCTCTGATTTAGGATTTTCTTCCTTTGGAAACCACATGCTCGAGCTGCCCAAACTCCCTTTTGTGGTGGCCTGCTGGACCCATCAAGAAGCAGATTAAAGGGTTTTCGGCCTGAGACAAGACTCTCCAAACGATGTGTTGCTTCTAGTACACAAAAGGCATCGAGCTAATGTGCCTGCGGGACATTGGGTCAAGGTTGCTCCTGTGATGGTGGCCGCCGCATTGAGGACTCTGGAGCCTAAAACCAAGACCACCGTTTACTTGCTTAAAACTGCAAAAAGAGCAGGACATGGCCCCCCCCCCGCAAAACAAGAAAGGAAAACCACAAGCTAGATATGGGACTCTGCTGCTGATGCTGTCCTACCTGAAGCCCCATCCATAGGACAGGGATCCCCCTCATTCCCAAATTCGGTGTGGGGGCAGTGAAGCCAACTTTTTCCCCCTTTGATGAAGATGCTTAGAGCCCTTTCAAGAAGCTGAAGAAAGCTATTCCAGTGCCCATGCCTAGGCACCCCCGGCCCTACCAGAGACCTTAAAGCTCTTTATCGGAAAGGGAAGGGACATCCCGGAGTTCAGCACGGGCCCATGCGGGATGAAACAACCAGCTCGAGACTACCTGCAAGCGGACCCAGCTGCAAGGGGGAGGACCTTTCCCAGTTTACAGGTGTACGAAACCCAAAGTGCGTTGGGAAGAACAGGGATACGTAGGGGACGTTCCCTCACCCTTTCTGGCTCCAGGACATCTCCCCCATTCTTAACCGCAACATCTCTCATCCCAAAGCGCCTCAGGTTCGTTTTCTCCTTCTGCCGGATAACTCACTCTGCTCGTGTTGTGTTCTTCACCACCACCGTTTTTTTCCCCTTTTCTAAAAGGGGGGGAATGAATAAGGGGGAACGGAAGAATCCCGGTGTACATGAAAAACCCATGATTGTTTGAAGTCGAGAAGATGGAGACTTTTCTTTTAAACCCCGGGGATTGTTTTTTTTGGGATGGATCCGTTTTGCGACAGTGCAGGATGATATCACCGGATATGCCGTGAGCACATACACCATTGTTTGGGGCAAGAAGTCTGCCATTGCATAAGCAGCCCAAAAGACGCACATGACTTTGGCAGAGGCAAAATGGCCAACAAAGTACGGACTCAATACCTTTCGGAGTCGCCCATGACTTTGGACCATTTTTTAAAACACGAGGGTTTCTCACGGCTCGGAACCCCCGTGAAACAGGACAAGCCATTCGGGCCTGATGGATGCACTGCTCTGCCGCGGACAGTGGCCCTACTAAAATGAAGGCAATGGGGAAACTGAAAAACGGACAAAAACAATTTACCCAAGCAGCCACCGGCCGCGGGGGTGAGAAAAGGAAGGGAAGTCAGCTTCAGAGGTGCAGGAGAAAAACCCCCCCAAAAGCAAGGAGATTGCTCCCCCCCCCCAAGAAAGCAGGGAAAAGCTAAAGGAGGAAAAAGGAAAGCTGGAAAAAGAAAGGGGGCCAAAAAGAAAAAGAAGACGGGCATATGGAGTAGAGAGGGACCCTCTTGCCACGGGCCAAACCCACTTTAAATGCAATGGGAACATGGAACGGGACTCTGAAAGCACGGATGCTTAAAGTGGGAAGAGAAACAGTATCCCCTGGGGCCCGCAGCCCTCCCATAGCTTGGGTTTGAGTCAGGCACACGCCCCCGGGGACAGTTTGCTCTCTTTTCCATGAGATCCTGTTAGGCAGGCCCCCAAGGCTAGGTGCAATTTTTCCCTCGGAGTTGAGCTACAAACGATGCTATACCTCTTATTGATGCAGTGGTTTAAAGAGTTTCGCTAATTATTTTAGAGTTTTTTCCATTCCGACCAGGAAGTTGCCCTCTAACACAGCCTGGAGACTGGTCTACAAGAAGAAGTTTTGTTTTAAAACCCTAGACCGAGGTTTTAGGGGCCGACCAATTTGGACCCACCACATCTGTCAAGGTGGCAGAAAGCCCAACTGGATCCACACTTCACACTGCAAAGATCGCTCCAGCCCCCCGGAGATAGGAGATCTGTGTTTACGTGTAAGTAGTTAGTAGCTTTTAAATCTTGGTCAGAACCCATGCATATATTGGTGTGTGAAAGGAGGGTACTGGGGCCCCCTTTTTATTTCTGGGGGGGTGTGGGTTGGAAAAAGGGAATATGGGGTATAGAAGGATGCCTTAAAGAGGAAAAACAAAAAGAAAACCCCTACTCCTAAATAAGTTGACAAAGAAGGAAACGTCGAGAAAGGGGAAACCCGGAGAAATATGTCCCAAGTAACATTGAAGACCCCACAGACTGATGGAGCAAATTCCTGGGAGCCTATATATTAGTGAGGGGTCAGAAGATGGACACAGTGAGAGCCCGGAGGATAGGGAAAATTCCCCCAAAGGGCAGCCAACCCCATTGTTTTTTTGATGTATAGGAGGCCCAAGGGGGGTCCCGATGGTTTAAGGCAAGGGGGCAAGTGGCCCTGGGGTTTTAAACTCTGAACCATAAAACACGTCCACCCAAACAGGAGAAAACCGCTGTACTTTATCCCAATAATACAGGACCGAATAAAGTCCCCTGTTGGGGCCCTTAGAAAACAAAATATCTTTCAGAAAAATTAAGCGTAACTCAGGCATAGATCACCCCCCGGGGGGAGGGTTTTTCTTCATGGTTTAAGGGTTTTTGAGGGGGAAAGCTTGGCCCCGATAGGTATTGCCATATTGATTGTGTTGCTAATTCTTGCTCTAATTGTTGTTGTTTTTTTCTCCTTTGTTTGAGGAAACTATTTGTAAAACTGTGGACCCGGCTACTCCCATCATGATGAAAATTTTTCCACAGCCTGGGCCCCTACGTACAGCGACACTACCACATTTCAGCTGTCCAAAGCCCGACACCATGAGAGGGACAAAAAACACTATTCCCATGAGGACCATTGACGCAGAATGCTCCCGGAAGTTTCCCTCACTCTCCTCTGCAACCGCACGTCCATCAAAGAATTAACCCTAGAAGTTAGGGGGAGCAAGGGCGTATCAGGGAAACGGGGGGCCCCCCTTTTCAGGCGAGGTACTTCCCCAAGGACAAGAATAGGGAAAGCGGAATAGGGAAAAAATAGGGAGAATAAAAAATGAAAACAAAGTCTCAAGGGGGGACTGTTTGGATGGGAACAAAAAATTATATATAAATATTATTTATTATATATATATATATATATTAAAAATAATAATATATATATATATAATAATATATATATATATAATATTATGTGATCCCTTTTTGTCCTATTTTAATGTATTATTAGATATACCTCACATATACACTTAATATACAAAAATAGGACATATTATAAGTACAGCATGTAAAAACGTATTATACCCCTTTTTTTCATTAATGTGTTAACAAAAGCTGCCTGTAGTAGTTTGTAAGATCGCGTGTAACCAAGATGGCGCCTAGTCAGAATTACACCCTGTTTTCAGACATTCCGAAGTGTGGGAGTGGCCATAGAAAGGACTCCAATAACCCTCACACCAGTACATGTTAAGCCTTTTTTATCTACTCATTTGCAAAAAGGGGATAAAAAGCCCCATTTTGAATAAAATCAGAAAGCACTTTCCAGCAACAGGGGATGTTGTGATGTGTTTTCCTGGTGCACCTTTTGTTATTTTTTAAAATAATTTTTAACCCCCCCAAGGGCAGAATAGTCCCCTTTTTGGCTACTTTCTATTACAGATCACAGTGAAGAAACCACCATCAATGTCTTGGGGACAAAAATGAGGACACCCCTAAAACCACAAAAGTGAGGAACCCCCAATGAACAATGTAAAGTATCAGTCCCGGGTTGTATCACGGGAAGAACCACAGCATCAATGTCTATGGGACAAAAGTGAGGACACCCCTAAAGACCACAAAAGTGAGAACCCCCCAATGATACAATGTAAATAGTCAGTCCCGGATTTTAAACAGGGGAAGAACTCAACTCAATGTCAAGGGGGCAAAAGTGAGGACACCCCTAAGGGCAGCAAAAAATGAGGACACCCCAAGAGACAGCAAAAGTTAGGGCCCCCTAATTGATACAATTTAAATAGTCAGTCCCCTTTTATCCAGGGGAAAAAACTCACATCAAAGTTATGGAACAAAGGAGGACACCCCTAATGACTGAAAAAATTAGGCACCCCTAAGGATCCAAAGTAAAGTAGTCATGCACGACTTTTACAAGGGAAGAACCCCAGCATCAAAGGCTATGGGGGCAAAATGAGGACACCCCAAGGGACCACAAAAATGGGACACCCCTAATGATATAATGTAAAGTAGTCAGAGTAAGCTTGTACCAGTGCCCTCAAAAAAACCAACCCCCAATGAGGGGGACATGTAGAATGGGGCGCACCAGGTACTACGTCTTTTCAGTCTGATATCGGCACAGCCCCGTATACAGTTAAAACTCCCCTACCCAATATAAGGGCACAAAATAATACGCCTGTTTTTTGGGGGTGTGCGGGGGGTGCCCGCATAGAACCCTACAAAGCTATGATTTAAGCGTCATAGCACACATTTCTACCACATTATGCTGGAAAAGGTAAAGCATTTTAAAGTGGGTTTTCCTGACCCGAAATGTCGTACAATGCAGAAAACCCCCTGATTATACCCCTGAGAGCAGGGTTTATAAATCAGCTTCATTCATGCAATTTTTTCTTCATGTTAGGCTGGGGTGGTTCTATGGTAGTAATTTCATATCCGCTCTGCATTCATAGGTCTGCTAATTACTCTGGCATGGAAACAGGAATGTTTTTCTAAAGTCCAGGACTTTAGAGCAAATGTAAAAAAAGTAATTAGGCTATGAAAAACACGCACAGTTACGATCGTACTCCGTGCTTTTTAGTTTTTTAAAAGTCCCCAATACATCGTCATATGGGCCATAGACAGCAAAAAAAGACGATTACTTCTACACAGCCTTTTTTTCTCTGCCCTCTTTTGGGAGCGGCGATTAACAACATGTTGTTAATACGCCCCGGGGTTCCTCTTCTTGAGCCCCCCCTACAAGCATGTAGGGGGACATCGGGGAAAAAAAAGCGGGCCGCGGCTTTTTTTCACAAAGGGACAAAAGCCCCGGTCCCGCATCAGAAGAGAACGGCGCTTTTTTGGGGCCCTTTTTTTTTTGATGCGTGAAAAAATAGCCTTAGTGTCTTGTTGTTAGCCCGGTAACACTCAAACTACCCGCAGTTCTGGTGGATGTGTTATCCCGCTTCAATAAGACAAAAAGCAAGGGAAAGCAGGTTGATGACCTAGAGAAACAGGAGGGCACTTGGAGCTTTTAAAATCATGTCTTCATTTTGTTCCCTCATGTTAAAGCTAAACTTTATAGGGAAAAAACTCCTTTAACTCTCTTGGGCGTGGAGGGATAGACTTCAAGGTTGCAGCCACAGGGAACCTCTTCCACTCCTCCATGGGGGGCTGATGGTTTTTTAGAGAAACTTTGCCCTCCACCTTCCGT